>JAUTXW010003858.1:10000-210000 GCA_030620095.1 Kuschelorhynchus macadamiae | reverse complement strand
CTGTAGTTCTTGGGCTCTTCTAGGTCTCCTTTTTTTAAAAGCATGTGGGACACCCCTAGGGTGAAATATCTAGGGACCGTTTCCGGGTCATGGATGGTTGTCTGTATCAACTTTACGAGTGTGGAGTGAGATTCTGTAAACACTTTCCACCAATACTTATGTATGCCGTCTATGCCAGGTGACGTCCAGCTTTTCAGTCTTCTCACCGTGTCTAGAACGTCCTTCTCGTTAATAAGGACCTGTGGCATTTGTGGTTTCTGGCGGTTGGCTTTTTCTTCTGCTTCAGAGTCATGTCGCATTTCGCGTGACCATATACGCGACCAGTACTCTGCTAAGCTTGCTTCGGATGGGACTTTGCTGTCTTGCCCAGTTTTGTCCGCTTCCAGACTGCGATAGAAGAGCCTTTGGTTATTGGTGAAAAGTTGATTTTGTTTGTACCTGAGAGTTCTTTTTCGGTACCTTTTGATGCGAGTTCCTAACGCCGCTATTTTCTGCTTCAGCTGTTCTGTGTGTATTTTCAGCTTGTCTAGGTAGCCAGGCTGATTGGGTTTTATGTTGGCTTTGTTGGCGTAGGATTTTGCCTTTTCCACAACTTTTTGGCCACGGCTCACATTTTTGAGGAAATTATCCAGAACCCCGATCTCCTTCCGGAAGCTTGTGATCTTAGACTCGATCCTTTTTTCCCATGAATGTCTGAGAGCAGTGCATATAACCAACTAGTGTTGCTGCGCAATACATTCTGTGGCAGAGCGTTTCCAGGTCTTCCGATGCTTTGAATTCCTCTGCTAGTGCGATGTTAGTGGCAGCAATTGTTTTTTGTGTGGCCGTGGTGGTCTTAAGTCTTGCATCCATTGATACCCCAATGTATTTTTGGTCAAGCTCTTGGAACATTGTTCTGATTTCTGTGTGTTCTTGTCTTTGATATCTGTCTGGGTCGTGTTGTTGTGAACTGCCATTAAATATGCGAGGTGGAGTATGAGCTATCTGTAGTGATCTACGTATCATTATTGGCCTTATGTTATCTGGTCCTCTTCTCATCACGTTGAGTTTAATTGCTTACAATTCGTCTCGTGATAAGAGCTTACGAGATTTAATGTTGTTGATTTGGGCGGCTAGGTGTTATATCGTGTGGTTCGAGTGGTATTCGTCTCTCCATCGCTCAAGCAATTGGGCTCGGTATCTGTTCATAGAAGTGAGCATTCATAAGTTTGGTATTCATTTCCCGTGACCAATGCTGTCTTCTCCCTTGACGGATGTTAGCGGGGCCCCCTTGTGGAAATCGTTGCCGGTCCTCCGCAGGTGTGCCCAAGCTTTGATCCTGGGTGTTCTGATTGGGATTGCCAGACCTTGTGGTTTCGTTTCGCAGAGAAGTGCCACTTGCTTCACATTCTACTGCTAGGGGCTGGGCTATATATATATATATATATATATATATATATATATATATATATATATATATATATATACTAAAATCGATAAAAATGCACTTTCACACATCTTTATCAAAAGTTTTTGGTTGGAAAAGATATATGTAAAATAGCAAAAATATATAATTTCTGCAGGTGCAAACCGGCCTACAAGAAGAATTGCTTTCGATTATCTCATAGGGTACCCTCCTGCGATCATGATTTCTGGGCCTCTACCCTCATCGTGCAAGCTTGTACCCAGGGAGATCTGAAATAACAGATTGCTTGATATGACAAAACCGAAACGTCTATCATACTGGAACAGTACTAAGTGTAACACCTATTGGGGCTCCGGTGGTTTCTGGCTGCAAACCCATAGGTATTTTGGTAAGGTATGCAATAGCACTATCATGCGGAGAGCAGATACTAAAATCATTAAAAATGCGCTTTCATACATTTTTATGTATCTATGGGTTATTATACTACTATTGCTTATGGTACCTAATACCTAATAACTTTGGCTCATTTTAAGAAAATATTTTTTAAATGGTACCTTACATAACTTAATACAGAATTTCTCAAAATAGTGTTCAATCGAAATAAAGTATATAACCTATGTAAGTGTGAAACTTTCAAATATTTTATTAATATCAGCAAAGGTTTAACTTTGAAATACAGACAGATATTTATAAGGTACAGGTAAATTCTATTCTATGGATTGCAAAAACCTCTGATAGGTACTGTGTAACCAGTATAGCTCGCATTTTTTGCGACAATTTTTTAATAATTGACCTCAGTAAAATTTGCGTTAAAAATTGAATGGAAGTAAATCAAATGGTAATGAAAAAGCTAGTTACGTGATTTATCTCATCTTCCAAAATTTTACCCTTTTTCAAAAAGTTGCAGAAAACTGGATTTCTTTGCAAATTTTGAAAAAGGATAGAGAAGAAATTTTTTTCTTCTTTGTTTTTATACTTATATGCCCAATTTCAACTATATCGGTTCTCTTTCAATTTTTTTTCTTATTACCTTAATGCTTTTTCATTTAGATAACATATAAATCTTCAGATGAATAATTTTTCCATTATTTTTATAAGCTACTTTAAAGCTTAGGCCTAATTTATTTATTTCAATTATTTAATAAAAATATGCCACTAATGTTTTTATCAACAAAAATGTTACATGGCTATTGGCGTTTAAATTAATAAATTAATTTAAAAAAATGCATATCAGTGATAAGTTATAAAAAGATAAATAGTTTAATTCAGGTTTGGCTACACTCTGATAAGTCAACACGTAACGTTTTCTGCCAAGATTTTACAAAGTGTCTAGCAAAAATGCAGCATTTCGAAAAAATGTCATATTTGACAGGTAATATAAATCACGTGATTGACTTTTTTATTATTATTTTGCATTACTTTTTATACAAAAACTCTCTCTTATCTCAGGTTTTACTAAGGCCACTTAATAAACAAAAAATCCACAGAATGCTGGTCACACAATATCTTATCCGAAACACTATGCAATCCATAGAATAGAATTTGGAACACTCTGTACTTTATAGTTGTATAATACGTATTCATTTAAAAGTAATACCTTTAATGGAATTACTCAAATGTTTGATTCTTGTACATTTATAGGTAGGTATGACTTTACTTAGATCGAACCCTATTTTTGGCAACTCTGTACAAGTTAGGTCCCTTTTAAAAATTATTTTCTAAAAACGAAACCAGCTATCATGAACATAGAAATCCGCCAATTATTAATTAGCACATTTAATCATTTTTGTCGGATACCTTTCTATAAAAAAATCACCTTGTTGAAAATTTTTTACATTACCTTCTATGCCATCCTGTACAACGCTAAAAAATTTAACTTAAGAAAATCATTTTATAATCCGTTGTTTCTTGTTTCACCGCAAATAATTGTATTTGGCAACCCTGGCAGCGCTGCTATGGGCCGGCCCCTAATGTGTGCCGGGCCGAAGTAAAAGAGGTTCAAACATTTCTGGGCGGGATACAACAGGGTTGACAATGTTGCCAAACACAATTTACGTTAAATAAGTAAAAGTTGAGTAGATTTTTTAAAACCTAAAGCGCTAAAAACAATACAGGGTGACCTATTAAACATATATGAACACAATAACTTGGAACACTTGTGTGACAATGTGGTATCATATCGCTTAAAGTTATTCTTTAACTCAAAGTTCTTCTCAGGCCATAGATAGGTACTTACTAACTAGCAAGAATTTTTCGGAATGTTTGGTATTGAGAGCAAATATTATATGTTATTGGCTATCCCCTTTAACTTATTTATTTCTAATATGTACTACAAAAGAAATTAAAAACGTGAACCTCTAGGAGTTTTTATTTAGTTTTGACCAGGTAATCGAAAACTATGTCAACCTATCGTGTACCTGGTAGATCGAAATGTAATTATTTTTTAATTGGTACACCATTTATATTAAATGTTCATCAAATGGGTCTCTTCCACGATTTATAATTATATAGTAATGAGAATGCCTTTATCTGTAAAGGCACCGAAATTTACGAAAAACTCTGCCTACAGTTCAATTGACTCTGTTATTAAGTAGACCATTTTCTGTCTCTCTCTTACACATTGCTTCTCATATTTCTGGGATTCTTTTTCGGTAAATTCCCTTTACCCGGAACTTCCCTCGGTGCGAATCTTTTCTTTTATTAGGAGGACTGAAGTGTGACCCAGTTTAGTTCAGTACATAGTCACATACATACTGTCCTTTAAAACATTTTTATTCGTAGCCATTTTAATAGATCATATTGGATTTTTACCAGTATTTTACCAGTTTCTACCTATGCCACATTTGATTTTTAGATACAATTTAAAATCAATTCAGTCGGCATGTAGAATTCGTACCAGTTTATGTCTATATCACATTTAATTTTACTGCAAAATATTCAAAGTCAAGTGAATGACATTTTTTTACAATGATTTTAAAAAATTTATTTGGATGCCATTTTGTCACTTAATGCTGGCACAAAATTTGAAAATATCCTCATAAGTAGGGTTTTCAAACTGTACTTTTTTGTTTTGCTACCTTATATTCATACCAAACTGTTACCAGTTCGTTTTTATATAACACTTGATTTTTGAAGAGAATTTGAGGTAAATCGGATAATTAGTTTTTTCAGTAACTTTTTTAAGGTTTCACTAGGCCGTCATATTGCATTTTTATCAAAATATTACCACGTCATCCCCAATGACCCTTAATTTTTACCAAAATTTGAAGTCACTCTCATAAGAATTTTTAAATATTTTTCTAAAGCGCCATTTTGTTCTGCCGTCTTGAATTCTTACCAACATTTTACCAGCTGATTCCTACATAATATATGATTTTCGTGTAAAATTTAAGATAACTTGGATAAAATAGTGTATTAGTAATAATTTTTATAAGTATTTTATTAGGCCGCCGTTTGGTTTTCCAAATTTGATTTTCCCCAAAATGTTACCAGGTCATCCCCATATGATCCTTAATTTTTACCTAATATTTGGGGTCACTTGCATAAGTAATTTCTAAGCTATGCCGTGGACTAACGGAAAGACAAACAAACCGACAGACGTACCGACGGAATTGATAAAACATATTTTTTGACATCTAGAGACAATAAAGGCAAGATATGCAAAACCTGTGAGGACGATTTGTCCACGTTTTCAAATATTTCATTTAGCCGCCATTTTGTTCCGCCATCTTGAATTAATATCACAGTTTCACTAGTCTATGTTATGCCAAAATTATTTATATCGATCGGCGCACTGATGAGTCCCGATAGGATGAAAGTATTTGTACAACTACTATGTGTCTATAAAAACAAGGTAAATGATATAATTTCTTATTCTTGCTTAAATAATATTGTTTATATTATGTATCGAAACATTCCGTAGACAGACTAGTCTACATGTTGAGGTATATAATTATATTAAATATTTGCTTCAATTAATTTAAAGTTAAATACTTTTATTCAGTTGCGAAAAAGCCAAAAGAGATTTTTGTTTGACAATTATTTATGGCACACAATTTGAAATCCTCCATTAGTAGTACTACAGGCTGAATTTTAAGTATTTTACTAAGACGCCATTTTGTTCCGCCATCTTGGATTCGTACCACAATTTTAACAGTTGTGTAACAGTTGATTGTTATGCAAAGTTAGAGATAAATTCGGTAAGTAGTTTTTTAGTAATAATTTTTTTAACATTTCAATAGGCCGCCACTTTGGATTTTTACCAAAAAGTTACCAGGTCATCCCTATATGACTCTCAATTTTTGAACGAAATTTGAAATCAATGGGGTAGCTAGTTGTTTAGCTAAGCCGCGAATAGGCAGGCCGAAAGACACACAGACCGACGGAATTGCGGCAACCTCTTTTTGGACATCTCGGGACCCTGAAACGTAAAGATGTGAAAATATCTGGGAGGGTAATTTTTTTACGATTACTTCCCATTTACGGCGGAAGTAAAAATCGGTAAATTTCGTAAATTTCCTTATCCCGGAACGTCTCTCGTTTTGAATCTTTTTTGGGAATAGTGAAATGTGGCCCAGTTTATTTTAGCACATAGTCATTTAGTAAAACCACCGAAAAATTAGCTACGCTACAGAAGCCAGATCGCCTGCATTTAAAACGAACCTCGAAAGGAAACCCGTTAGGAGAAGCGGCTATATATATATATATATATATATATATATATATATATATATATATATATATATATATATATATATATATATATATATATATATATATATATATATATATATATATATATATATATATATATATATATATATATATATATATATATATATATATATATATATATATATATATATATATATATATATATAAAAAATGGGAATTGTGTCTACTGAAGAGGCCATTTATATATATATATATATATATATATATATATATATATATATATATATATATATATAGGCCATTTTTAGTAACTTTTGCTTCAACGGTCCAAATTATATTGTCCAAAAATCTAAGGTTATCGTGTACCATCGTTAAAATAAACTCGCAAAACTGTTATTTTACCCATATCTGTCTATATTAATTAAAAAACCAAGATACCACAAACAAAACAAATATTTATCTACTTTACCTATATATTAAGCATTGACCCTCTTTCGAACGGAAAGCGCAAATTCTTATTTATTTACGTATAAGAAATCTATCTTAATGTTTTTGTCAAAAATAAAAATCGATTTTTTGTTAAACGTGGTTCCAATTAATATTTAATAGATGGTGCCGGACTAAGTGCAGTTATGCTATGGCAATTGTTTGGTGTATTTCAATTTAAAATAAATTTTGAAAAAGAAACAAAAGGACAGTGAAAACACAAGTTAAGATATTTTCGGTATATATATAGTAAAACTAAGTAGACTAAAGTAGGAAGTATTTAAATGTTTAGGTATAATGAGATGAGTTTAGTTTGTCGAGAAAAGTATGCAGATTGTCGATATTCATAACCCATACCCTTATTTTTAGAGCAAAATGCCATAAGAGAATTATTCTCGTCTATTCCGAGTTGTGGTAAAATACAAAATTTCATAAAGAAATTTGTACTTTTCTAATAGCAGAAAATGTAATGTTTTGCCCTAATTACTAAAAAAACTAAGTGGGCTGAAAAAAATGGCACTGTACTACAATAGATAATTGAAGTGTGTAGTTATTTTTTTACATTGATTATTTTTCTGCTATTTTCATCATGGTAGTTAAATTAATAAAACAGGAAAAAATTGTATTAATTGTAGTTGATCAATATAAAACATGTCGTGAAGCGGCTGAAATTTTTAATAATAGATATCCAGATAAACAAATAAGCTATGTTACTGTTGCAACTGTCATGACCAAGTTTAAATCCACTGGGCTGTTGATAATACGTTTAAAAGAAAACGACCAGCCTGGTCAACTTCCTAAGACAATCAAATGCAAGTTTTGTAAGCGGTCGTCGTTGAAAATCCTGAAGTCTCAGTGTGAAAAATATCAAAATTACCTACGGATACCATAACAAAGTCAACAGTCAGTACGATTTTACGAGCAAATAAATTCTATCCTTACAAACCTAGATCAGGCGATTTGGAAGGTGAATCGAAAATTGACAGATTATTTTACTTATATAATGATCATACGAAAAAAAATACTTGGTACTAGAATAATTATACATTAAAAAAGCCGATATTTTTGTTTATTCTCTTAGAAATTTATATGTTTTTGTTCGTTAATGAAAAATTATTTATTTTAGTTTTTATTTCAAAAACTGTTAAACTATAATACATTTATTTAAAATAAATAAAAATTGTTATAAAAAATATTTTTATTTTTTAAACTTGTTTAAATTAGATATCCAATTACAATATGATATTTGTACAGCTACTATTAAAAATGTCCGATAGCTGTACTTTTTTGCATATAATTTTAAATTATTTATTTCTGACAACAAACAAACTTACAAGTAACAATTGTATGAATAGATTTATTAGGACCATGATAAGCTTCGTTATATAAAAAAAATTCTCTGAAAAAACTGATTGAGATCAACGTTACGTAAATTTAAAAATAAAAAATTCTTAACTGTCAAATAACTAGGCTGTTAACCATAGGTATTTTTATAATTCTGCGAATACTCGTATGGTATATGCCACACACTAAAGGTACATGCCTGGTGCTTAATGTAGGGTCCATATTGACGTGGTCCAAAACAGCAAGTTCCACTGCTTAGTTTCGCATTATCATTCGATTTAAAGCGTTTGGTTTTCGGTTTGCCACTGATCCTGTTTCCCTAAACTTTGCTGCTAGCTCAATTATGTATTTTCGGTGAACATGTTCATCTGGATTCATTTGGTTGAATTTGTGTGCTGCAATATTGGCACATTTACCATTTTCATACTAGAGTTCAATCATCGATACTTTTTCTGCAGTAGAATAAACCATTTTAGATCAAAATAAAATTATAAATAGTCACAGACAAAACTCTACGAGATACTAAATTTAAATAAATTAAATGTAAACACACTTTAGCCTCCACTTCTAAGGAAGATAAACAACTGCAATATTTATACATTTTTTACCTAAATATAGAATTCCACAGCACATAAAATTATTAAGATTTGAAAAAAGACTAGTATTTACCACTCGTTTCTTCAACCGATAAAATTGAAATTTAGATTACTTTTTTTTCTTTTTTGTGTGAAAAATTTAATGAGAAATGTAAAAACACTTACTTATTTTTATGCTGGATCTCTTGAAAAGAAAATTTGATGGCCATTAAAATGAGGTATAACACGAAGTTTAATCCCATTTAATTTAAGAGCGTGGGTTGAAAAGACAAAGTTGAAAATATACATAAAAGGCTGCTTCACCTTCTTAACAATGAAAAATCCAATTTTTTTTCTTTTCATTGTTTTTCCCTTATTTTCTGAAAAACGGCTGCATCAAATTTGAAAAACTAAGAGGCTTTGAAGTATGGTAACTAGTAGACACGTGTTTCTGTCGACTTTATCAAGTAGAGGTATAACCAAGTAAGAAACTTGGAGACAATCGTAAAAAGACAAATGTGGATTTACTGACAGGGCCAGCCCTATGTAGAGACATCAGAAGTTGACCCTTAATTTTGAGATTTTTTGGTTGAATTTACAAATTTGTGGCTGGCCCCTGTCAGTGAATCCATGTTTGTCTATTTACGATAGTAAATGCCAATTTCACCAAGCCCTCCAAGTTTCCTACCTCTTCCAACTTGGTTATACTGCTACTTAATGAAGTCTAATAAGACAGAAACACGTACCTAGTGGTTATCATAATTTATTTTTTGTTGCGGAACGTCCATGGTATATTTCCCTTTTTTTAAGAATTTATCCGCACGTTCATCTCTTTTTTTTATTGATTCTTCTGTGCTTCGATGTCACGGTAGGTGGTAAAGGCTACCTCCCTAGAGAAGTCAGATATTGACCTTAAATTTTGGACTTTTCTGGCAGAATTTACAAATGTGTGGTTGGCTCCTGTCAGTGAATCCACTTTTGATTTTTTACGATTTTTCTCCAAGTTTCATACATCTTTCAACTTGATTATACTGCTACTTGATAAAGTCTAATAAGACAAAAACATGTGTCTAGTGGTTCTCATACTTTGTTTGTTTATATGGAATGCCCACGATACTTTATTTTTTTTGCGAATGGCCCAAAATTTATTACCCTCTTGTTATGTAACCCTGTTACAGGCTAAAGTTCTTAAACGCAATCCAAAAACCGTTCAATAAAACAAACCAAAAATTAACAACTAAAGTGCTGCTATTTTGGCGAATAATTGGTAGTAAATCAAAAGAAGATTATTTTATATCTTGCTGAAACAAATCAACTTTCTTATTTTAAATGGTACACTCTGTATATAATCGAATTTTTGGATTCCTCAAAAAATTCTAGGTATATTTCATGTATAATATCCGATACCTAAATTTAACTATTTTTGAGATATTTTGAATTTTATGTAAAAAATGACGTTTGCAGGTCTAGACGTAACTATAAATATCTGCTTATCGAAGTCAAGGTAAAAATTAATAAGAGGAAGCCCATTGTTGAAAATGAAAATGTCGAGATTGCAATTCTGGGATATTTTGCAGCATATCCAATGACATCACTAAGAAACGTGGCAAGACAATTAGGAATCTCGAGGAACTCAGTTCATAGGATTCTGTTAAATCATAACTTTCAACCTTATTTAATATCATTGGTTCAACATCTAAAAGACACTGATTTGCCGAAAAGAGTACAGTTTTGCGAGTTTATTTTAACGATGGTACACGATAACCCTAGATTTTTGGACAATATAATTTGGACCGATGAAGCAAAATCTTTATTCCACGTACACCAAAGTCATAACAAGGATATGATTCTTGTTTGGAACATGTTGCATGCATCACAGCAGCCACAATGAGTCATATAGGGATGACCTGGTAATTATTTTTATATTTTTGAATAATAGCATAGAATAAGTTAGAATAATCTTTTAATGCACTATATCCTTGTAGTGGTTCTGAGGTAGCAGATTGCATTATTGTAAGCTCCCGAAACCGGAAAAAAATATATATATATATATATATATATATATATATATATATATATATATATATATATATATATATATAAGGGTTGATATTGCGCTGAAAATGTTCAACACATACAACCCACATATACAGTCCACCGTCGAGCAAGAAAATGAACAGAGCATCAACTTTCTAGATATGCAAGTTTTACGTACCAATGAAAATTTCTTACAAACACAGTGGTATAGAAAGGCTATCAGCTCCAATTAATTTATTAAATTATATTCCTAGCATCCAATGAATATTAAAATAAATATAATATTGAGTTTGAAAAAAAGAGCAGTCAAGCTAACTAACCCGGACTTTAAAGAGAGCAGCCTTAAACTTTTATTTGGTGGAAAATTCTTATCCTGTAAATATGATTAATACCTCAAACTAGATGGACACCTTACAATTACATTTTTGCTCAATACCTTTTATTAAAGATCTAACTTACAAAATCAAAGCCATATTCACTAGTCAAGCAGATACTAAATTTGCATTTAAACAAACGAAAACTATTTCCGCACATTATAAGACAACTAAATCTACTCGAACTACAAAAGAAAATTGGAATATAGTTTTAAAATCCCATGTTTAAATTTGTAATAAAGTCTATGTAGGCCAAACTTCTAGTAATCTCATTAGCCGCATCACTTCACATAAGAGCATTTGCAATACTGTAAAATTATCTTGTGCTCTATCTGAATATGTCCGAAAGGAGAGTTATTTTGTGAATTTTCAGAGTCCGTCTATTTTGGAAAAGTTATCATAAAAGAATATTTTTATAAATGGTATATAAACAACGGTCCGAATGCTATGCACAAACGTAGCGATATACAAAATCTATTTACAATTACGTTTTAAAACTTGTAAAAAATAGATAAGTTTAGTTTTAGTGCAAAATGGCATAAGGGAATTATTCTGAGTATTCGGAGTGTGATAAAATACAAAATTTCCTAAAGAAAGTCAAATCTGAATGCAGTATACGGGGTATACAAAAAGTTTTATTTAACAATATCGTATACAAAATCAACTAAGAATGATCAATGAACAAATTATGCTTCTTGGTGAGCTTCATCTCGTTCCATACAAATTATGGTTCTTCTACTGAACTCTGCTATTGCCACTCTTACTATACCTGGTGTAATTTCTTGTACCCACTGCATGATGACTGTTTCCAGGTGATCGACGTTTTGGAATATCATGTGAAGATAAACCTTTTCTTTTAGCCTCTCACAAAGAAAAAAGCCCAACGGGGTTAGGTCAGAAGGCCTGGCTGGCCACGGGATTGCAGAATACCTTCCTATTCAGCGATTTGAAAAAGTCTTTTGCAAAAATTTGGAAACTATCTATGTACAGGGTGTTCCAGCGAGGACTGAACAGAGACCTATTTTCGACCTTCCTTGTATTTTGGAAAAATTCAAAATAGCCAATCGATGTATTTTTTCTTGTAGAATCCAAAAATGACATCGAAAAAATATTTGAACCAGAAACAAAAGAGTTACGCTATGCATCAGGTGTTTTTTAAATGGAATGTATCGTTTTTTATATGATTTTTGGAAAGAGTGATTTTTTTTATGTCCGTTCTGATTAAAATATTTGATTTTGCGATAGCTGTTTATATTACATTTTAATGTTTTACAAACTAAAATTTTAGCTTCACCTGTTTAAAATATTCGATAGGTTGATATAGGTGATCAAGGTAAAATGACGTTTGAATGCTTTGTCAATAAAAATTGACATTATTTTAATTATTGTCGAAGTCTTAATCTAAAAAATATATATTTGACTCTGATCGAAATGAAATACTCCTTGGACGAGAGACTACAGATTGTTATGCTATTTTACAAGTGCCAAGAAAATACAAGAGAAGCAAGAAGAAGATTTATTGCAAATTTTCATAGAAATATATCCATCAATACAATTCTAAGGATAAAAAACCTATTTGAGGAAAATAAAACTTTTCATGATAGAAAAAGAAATATACAAAGAAGAAGAAATCGAGACCAGGCCATTATAAATTATTTTCAAGTTAATCCAACCAAATCTATTTCGGATGCAGTTCGGGAAGTTCAGTACGGTGGCGGTGTAAGGCGCAGAAGAGTTACCCGAGGGACTGTTCACAGGACTCTGAAAATTCATAAATTTAGGCCTTTTCGTATCCTTCCACTTCAGCACCTAACACCGGCACAAAAAGAACTTCGCTTCCAATTTGTTTCTCAAATGGTAATTCGGCAAGAAAACGAAGACCCTGATTTATTCAAAAATATTGTGTGGACCGACGAAGCTACTTTCACAACATTGGGAGTATTCAACAGACATAATAGTCACCACTGGGTCGTTGAAAATCCAAAAAAGTTCCAGACTATTAAATTTCAAGGGAGGAATTCTATTCATGTTTGGTGTGGGATAAAAAACAATAAAATTTTGGGACCAATATTTTTTAACGGGACTTTAAATGGGCACAGATATTATGAGTTTTTAGAAATTTGGATACATTTCTTTGGGGCCATTTGAAGAACGTCGTATACAGACAACGAAACGAAAATATTCAAGAGATCATGGGAAAAATTGTCGATGAAATAAACCGCCTTAACCAGGAAAATCATATTGTAACAGCAAGTTTAGAAAGGCTACAAAAGGGTTATCGATGTTGTTTCGAGAAAAACGGCGGTCAAATTGAAAACTTATGTTATTAGTAGTTTTATTTTATTATTTAATAATTATTTTTTATTGAATTTCTTTTTCTATCATGTAAAGCTTTATTTTCCTCAAATAGGTTTTTTTATCCTTAGAATTGTATTGATGGATATATTTCTATGAAAATTTGCAATAAATCTTCTTCTTGCTTCTCTTGCATTTTCTTGGCACTTGTAAAATAGCATAACAATCTGTAGTCTCTCGTCCAAGGAGTATTTCATTTCGATCAGAGTCAAATATATATTTTTTAGATTAAGACTTCGACAATAATTAAAATAATGTCAATTTTTATTGACAAAGCATTCAAACGTCATTTTACCTTGATCACCTATACCAACCTATCGTATATTTTAAACAGGTGAAGCTAAAATTTTAGTTTGTAAAACATTAAAATGTAATATAAACAGCTATCGCAAAATCAAATATTTTAATCAAAACGGACATAAAAAAAATCACTCTTTCCAAAAATCATATAAAAAACGATACATTCCATTTAAAAAACACCTGATGCATAGCGTAACTCTTTTGTTTCTGGTTTAAATATTTTTTCGATGACATTTTTGGATTCTACAAGAAAAAATACATCGATTGTCTATTTTGAATTTTTCCAAAATACAAGGAAGGTCGAAAATAGGTCCCTGTTCAGTCCTCGCTGGAACACCCTGTACTATGATATGATGCTCCGTCGTGTTGGTACCAAAGTGAACGTCGGATATTTAATGGCAATTTTTCAATAAATTCAAACAAATGAGTATTTAAAAAATTGAAGTAAGTTTGGCTTGTCAAATTTTCACAAAAGAAATACAGCTCTAATATTTGGTTATCCAAAATATCGCACCAAACATTTGTTTTAAATGGGTGTTGATCGCGACACTCTGAGAAAATTAGGATTTTCGTCACACCACCAGCAGCAGTTCTGTGAGTATACGATTCCGTTTGACGTAAATCTCGCCTCATCAGTAAATAACATTTTTCTAGCGACGAAAGAATCATCTACAGCTCCTCTTTGGAACCATGCACTGAACAGAAAACGAACTTCAAAATCCCTAGGTAAAAGTGTGTATATATATCTAGGTTTGTAAGGATAGAATTTATTTGGTCGTAAAATCGTACTGACTGTTGACTTTGTTACGGTATCCGGAGGTAATTTTGATATTTTTCTCACTGACACTTCGGGATTTTCAACGAACTGTTACCAAACTTGCATTTGATTTTCTTCAGCAGTAAACCAGGCTTGGTGATTTCTTTTAATTGTATTATCAACAGACCCAGTGGATTTAAACTTGGTCATGACAGTTGCAACAGTAACATAGTTTATTTGTTTATCTGAATATCTATTATTTAAAATTTCAGGCCGCTTCACGACATGTTTTATAATGATCTCCAACAATTAACAAAATTTTAATTTTTTTCTGTTTTGTTAATTTAACTACCGTGATGAAAATAACAGAAAAATAATTAATGTAATAATATAACTAAACAATTTAATTATCTATTGTAGTAGAGTGCCATTTTTTTAGCCCACTTAGTTTTTTTAGTAATTATGGTAAAACATTACATTTTCTGCTACTAGAAAAGTACTTTTATTAGCCTTTATCAAGTAGCAGTATCACCAAGTTGAAAGATGTATGAAAAAAATCGTAAAAAATCAAACGTGGATTCATTGACAGGAGCCAGCCACACATTTGTAAATTCTGCCAGAAAAGTCCAAAATTTAAGGTCAACATATGACTTCTCTAGGGAGGTAGCCTTTACCTACCGTGACATCCAAGCCCAGAAGAATCAATAAAAAAAAGAGATGAACGTGAGGATTAATTCTTGAGAAAAAGGGTAATAAACCTTGTACGTTCCACAAAAAAAATAATTATGATATTCAGTAGGCACGTTTTTCTGTCTTATTAGACTTCATTAAGTAGCACTATAACCAAGTTGAAAGAGGTAGGAAACTTGGAGAAAAATCGTAAATAGACAAACGTGGATTCACGGACAGGGGCTAGCCACAAATTTGTAAATTCAGGCAGAAAAGCCGAAAATTAAGGGCCAACTTCTGACGTCTCTACAGAGGTATGTGTGGCTGGCCCCTGTCAGTAAATGACTTCCGAAATTCTCTTCTATATTCTCTAAAGTTATTTTGGTTTTTTTGGCACCCTGTACAATATTTTTTAAGTTTTATAATTTCAATAATATTTTCGGAGGAAGCAGAACTTTTTATGAAGAGTAATATTTTACATAGAATCAAAAATAAACAAGTTTCCATTTTTTTAAGAAATTTTCAGGACACGTATATATATATATATATATATATATATATATATATATATATATATATATATATATATATATATATATATATATATATATATATATATATATATATATATATATATATATATATATATATATATATATATATATATATATATATATATATATATATTTATATATATATATATATATATATATATATATATATGTATATATATATATATATATATATATATATATATATATATATATATATATATATATATATATATATATATATATATATATATATATATATATATATATATATATATATATATATATATATATATATATATATATATATATATATATATATATATATATATATATATATATATATATATATATATATATATATATATATATATATATATATATATATATATATATATATATATATACATATATATATATATATATATATATATATATATATATATATATATATACGTATATATATATATACGTCCTGAAAATTTCTTAAAAAAATGGAAACTTGTTTATTTTTGATTCTATGAAAAATATTACTCTTCATAAAAAGTTCTGCTTCCTCCGAAAATATTATTGAAATTATAAAATTTAAAAAATATTGTACAGGGTGCCAAAAAAACCAAAATACCTTTAGAAAATATAGAAGAGAATTGTCATTTACTGACAGGGGCCAGCCACACATACCTCTGTAGAGACGTCAGAAGTTGGCCCTTAATTTTGGGCTTTTCTGCCTGAATTTACAAATTTGTGGCCAGCCCCTGTCCGTGAATCCACGTTTATCTATTTACGATTTTTCTCCAAGTTTCCTACCTCTTTCAACTTGGTTATAGTGCTACTTAATGAAGTCTCATAAGACAGAAAAACGTGCCTATTGAAAATCATAATTAATTTTTTTGTGGAACGTACAAGGTTTATTACCCTTTTTTTTCAAGAATTAATCCCCACGTTCATCTCTTTTTTTTATTGATTCTTCTGGGCTTGGATGTCACGGTAGGTAAAGGCTACCTCCCTAGAGAAGTCATATGTTGACCTTAAATTTTGGATTTTTCTGGCAGAATTTACAAATGTGTGGCTGGCTCCTGTCAATGAATCCACGTTTAATTTTTTACGATTTTTTTCATACATCTTTCAACTTGGTGATACTGCTACTTGATAAAGGCTAATAAAAGTACTTTTCTAGTAGCAGAAAATGTAATGTTTTGCCATAATTACTAAAAAAACTAAGTGGGCTAAAAAATGGCACTGTACTACAATAGATAATTAAATTCTTTAGTTATATTATTACATTAATTATTTTTCTGTTATTTTCATCATGGTAGTTAAATTAACAAAACAGGAAAAAATTGAAATTGTGTTAATTGTTGGAGATCATTATAAAACATGTAGTGAAGCGGCCTGAAATTTTAAATAATAGATATTCAGATAAACAATTAAACTATGTTACTGTTGCAACTGTCATGACCAAGTTTAAATCCACTGGGTCTGTTGATAATACAATTAAAAGAAATCACCAAGCCTGGTTTACTCCCGAAAAAAATCAAATGCAAGTTTGGTAACAGTTCGTTGAAAATCCCGAAGTCTCAGTGAGAAAAATATCAAAATTACCTCCGGGTACCGTAACAAAGTCAACAATCAGTACGATTTTACGACCAAATAAATTCTATCCTTACAAACCTAGATATATATATATATATATATATATATATATATATATACACTTTTACCTAGGGATTTTGAAGTTCCTTTTTCTGTTCAGTGCATGGTTCCAAGGAGGAGCTGTAGATGATTCTTTCGTCGCCAGAAAAATGTTATTTACTGATGAGGCGAGATTTACGTCAAACGGAATCGTATACTCACAGAACTGCTGCTGGTGGTGTGACGAAAATCCTAATTTTCTCAGAGTGTCGCGATCAATACCCATTTAAAACAAATGTTTGGTGCGATATTTTGGATAACCAAATATTAGGGCTGTATTTCTTTTGTGAAAATTTGACAAGCCAAACTTACTTGAATTTTTTACATACTCAATTGTTTGAATTTGTTGAAAAATTGCTATTAAATATCCGACGTTCACTTTGGTACCAACACGACGGAGCATCATATCATAGTACATAGATAGTTTCCAAATTTTTACAAAAGACTTTTTCAAATCGCTGAATAGGAAGGTATTCTGCAATCCCGTGGCCAGCCAGGCCTTCTGACCTAACCCCGTTGGGCTTTTTTCTTTGTGAGAGGCTAAAAGAAAAGTTTTATCTTCACATGACATTCCAAAACGTCGATCACCTGGAAACAGTCATCATGCAGTGGGTACAAGAAATTACACCAGGTATAGTAAGAGTGGCAATAGCAGAGTTCAGTAGAAAAACCATAATTTGTATGGAACGAGATGAAGCTCACCAAGAAGCATAATTTGTTCATTGATCATTCTTAGTTGATTTTTTATACGATATTGTTAAATAAAACTTTTTGTATACCCCGTATACTGCATTCAGATTTGACTTTCTTTAGGAAATTTTGTATTTTATTACACCTCCGAATACTCAGAATAATTCCCTTATGCCATTTTGCACTAAAACTAAACTTATCTATTTTTTACAAGTTTTAAAACATAATTGTAAATAGATTTTATATATCGCTACGTTTGTTCATAGCATTCGGACCGTTGTTTATAAACCATTTATAAAAATATTCTTTTATGATAACTTTTCCAAAATAGACGGACTCTGAAAATTCACAAAATAACTCTCCTTTCGGACATGTTCAGATAGAGCACAAGATAGTTTTACAGTATTGCAAATGACTGCTCTTTTTTTCAAACTCAATATTATATTTATTTTAATATTTATTGGATGCTAGGAATATAATTTAATAAATTAATTGGAGCAGATAGCCTTTCTATACCACTGTGTTTGTAAGAAATTTTCATTGGTACGTAAAACTTTCATATCTAGAAAGTTGATGCTCTGTTCATTTTCTAGCTCGACGGTGGACTGTATATGTGGGTTGTATGTGTTGAACATTTTCAGCGCAATATCAACCCTTTCATTAGGGAGAGCTAGCAAGAGATCGTCCACGTATCGTTTGACAAACGGCAGGTGAAAAGGTAGATACTGTATGCAATAACTAACTAAATCATCATATCAGTACATAGTTAACTAAAATTTTTGAAATTTTAGAGCCCATAGGGTTGCCAAAAATTTGCTTATAAGATTTATTATCAAATTCAAAAAGTTATATTTAAAAATGAATGTTAGAACACCCTTAAAGTATCAGAATCCAAGGAACATTGGTCAGATATTTCTTCCTAATGGTTTCTCAGGCTTTGAATAATTAATTCTAAAGGTAGATTTATAAAAAGTGATGCTACACAAAACCAACTATGATATAATTGTTAGGAAGTTCGTAATTATTCATAAACCCGCTGAACAAAAAAGAGTCTTTGATATAAAAGGCAAGACTAGTTAGGAAAAAGCACTTTAAACCAGAAAAAAGAGAAGAAAAAAGTAAAAAAACAATTTTGTCTTTTTAGTTCTGGATTTTGTGAGGGCGCAGTCAAATAGTGTAGTAGTAATGTACAAAACTCTTTATTGTATGATCTAGCTTTCGAGAATGCCTATTATCTTCTTCAAGACCCTTCTGTATTAAGAACAAAGAAATTCATAAGTAAGAAAATTGCTTATAAATTTAGCCAAAGTGAGTTAAAATTTAAATAAATCCATTACACAACATATATGCGCTAATGTAGAACTTAAATTAGTTGATGTAAGAAACGACAGCCCTAAACAAAAAACCACATGATGTGATTTATTCTTAAGTTTCCGATAACTTGGTTCATTTCATAGAAGTAACTCTTAGTGCTGGTACCTCGCCATTGCTGTAATAAAAAATGGTGAATCATAGTAGATAAAACTAAAAAAAAAAAACAAGAAAAAATTTTGTAATACGCGCCTGTTTATTTCTATCGATCGGCTTCTACGGAAAGCTACGGCTTAAGGCCCACAGTGGATGATTATCTTATCAGCTATGACAGGAATATAAAAAATAGGGATCCAAAACTGCAAACTCTAAAAAAAAAATTTTCAAACATATCATATATATATATATATATATATATATATATATATATATATATATATATATATATATATATATATATATATATATATATATATATATATATATATATATATATATATATATATATGAGAGATGCAGCATTATCCAAAAATAAAAGCACATTTCGGTTTTGCCGTTGCATTTTTCGTT
Source organism: Kuschelorhynchus macadamiae (assembly GCA_030620095.1). Classification (NCBI taxonomy): domain Eukaryota; kingdom Metazoa; phylum Arthropoda; class Insecta; order Coleoptera; family Curculionidae; genus Kuschelorhynchus; species Kuschelorhynchus macadamiae. Next base: position 190,210 of record JAUTXW010003858.1, on the reverse strand, counting down.
CAAATTTCATCAACAAATCTGACATTATATCCTTTGTCATCCATGCGTTCTTGTTATAGTACCATTGTAGTGGCAATTTTTCCATGCTTAATCCTTTTTCTCCATTCACAGCGGAGCAATATAAAATAGTAAGTCTCTCCTTGGACGTTTTCCCAGCGGCACATGTTTCGCCTTTTAGAGAAAACGTGTTATTTGGCAAGGCGCGGAAAAAGAGTCCTGTTTCATCGGCGTTATAAATGTCCCTCGGTGCGTAGTTTTTAAAAATAGCACATAATTTCGTCCCCCAATCAGTTACCTGAATCAAGTATACAGCCGCTGCTCCGCCACAGATGGATTTGAAAGAGATATTAGGAAGTTCACAGGACTTCTCCAACCATCCATTTGATCCTTCAAAACCATCAACTTCTAGATTCTTCGCAATTTCTTGTGCTTTTTCCTTTATTATTGTACCGGATATTGGAATGTTTTTCGACCGTACCTTACAAAACCAGTCGTAGACAATTTGGTCTATGGCAGCGCTCTCAGTTTTCGCAAATTTCTTTTTCTCTTTCATGTTTGTTTTTTTCCGCGTACTGGATTTTTCAACTTTTTCTTGAGGACTCAAAAACTTTCTTTTGTTTTGAAGACATATTGATCTCACCAGAGCAACATCAAAACTAAGATATTTTATTGATGAAGACTACTTTTTATAAAAATAAGGCGACCTATTTATTATGAAATTCACAGCAATTTATTTACAAGCCAGACAGCATAAGCCAGCCTATTGTTAAACTAGTGCTATTAACAATAGGTAGACGCCGCGCCGCTTAATACCATAGATCTAAATATTGCCCATAATGTGCAATAAAAATACTGGCATTAAATGTGGGTTTTTCAAAAATTATCTGAGCATCTGCCCGTTCTCAGGATGTACATTTTACTGTTTTTATTAAAAATGGTCCAAATGTTACGGTCCGTGTCCATTGTTAAGAGTGTCTGTTTTCAAAAGGGTTTAATAACCAGGAATATAAATACTGACGGCCGGTGAAATCAAAATTGTCCTTTCAGTAGAGGTGTCCATTGTTCGGAGGTGTCCGTCAAGGGAGGTTTCTCTCTCTCTCTGTCTATATATATATATATATATATATATATATATATATATATATATATATATATATATATATATATATATATATATATATATATATATATATATATATATATATATATATATATATATATATATATATATATATATATATATATATATATATATATATATATATATATATATATATATACGAATAGAGTCTCTATTCGGACGCGAGAAAGAAAGCTTCGAAAATGCCAAGTCTGGAAATTCAACAATTTGCCTCTCAAGCAGATTATGGCCTTTAAAGGTATTGCTGCACTCAATTCTTTCATAATGTACCATATAGAACCAACATTAAAAAATAGTTTTTTTTTATTGTTTGTCAACCAATTCGTTGCCTATTAGTCAAGAATGGCCTTTTACCCAGACAAATTTTACATATATTTTATTAGTATGTAAGTTAGAGACCACATATAATATATTTGTAATAATTGAGTTCTTGCATGTGTCACAATACCTTAGAGACAATGACTGAGAATCAGAGAATATGGTAATATTAGATAAGATGTTCTCAGAGGAAATATATTCTAATGCTTTTAGAATACCTACAGCCGCGGCTGTAAACACGGAGGACATAGAATTACACTTGAATTTTCGTGTAATATTAATTCCAGGTACAGTAAAGGTACATCCTACGCCATTTTCGTTTTTTTAAGCCGTCGGTATTTATTTTGTAATAATATTTATATTCGTTTAAAATATCACAAAAAATCATTTGGTTGACTGCAGTGATATCTGTAAATTAAGGAAAGACATTTTAGACACAATCCAAATTGAGATATTGTATTACAAATTGGGATTCAAACAGAAAATATGTGTTTAATAATAGAATTGTTATAAACTGCTGTGGGCGTAAATGTATCAGCCAGTGGTGGGCTGTTTTTATTAGCCCAAAATTTATTGGTCAGATTACAGTCACAAACTAATGCAGAGAGGTAACTCTTAATGTTGGTACGTCGCCATTGCTGTAAGAAAAAAATCGTAATAGATAAAATCCAAAAAATACGAAAAAAACTTTGTAATACGCGCCTGTATATTTCTATTGTTCGGTTTCTACGGAAAGCTACGGCTTAAGGAGGGACTATCTTATCAGCTATGACGGGATGACTATCTTATCAGCTATGACGTCAATGGTGCGCAGGTGCTGTAACAGAACTGAAAGTTGACTGAGGAAATCTATTACACAAAAACTAAACGGGAATAGAAACAATAGGGATAAATTGTAACGTAATTCATTATGTGTATGTTATATAATTCCAATAGTTGACCCATCTATATAATCTGGATGACAGTAAGTTCAAGGTCAAAAACAGCGTGGAAGGTCCGTATTTAATTAATAAGAGTAAAGTTTGATTATGGAGCTGTAAAATGAGGCCAATTAACAATTACATTATTGATAATCAATTTTATTTCGTTAGCTCTTGCTCAAACAATAAAAAAAACAATTTTTTAATGTTGTTTATATATATATGGTACATTATGAAAGAATTGAGTGCAGCAATACCTTTAAAGGCCATCATCTGCTTGAGAGGTAAATTGTTGAATTTCCAGACTTTTATATCTGTTTTTTTTTCAAGTTTTAAAATATAATTGTAAATAGAGCTAAGATTTTGTATATCGCTACGTTTGTTCATAGCATTTATTCGACTCGTTGCTTATAAGGACCATTTCTAAAAAGATTTTTCTGATATATTTTCTTTTTCTAAAAAAAAACCCCTTAAAAATTTAAGGTTGCTCTCTCTAAAGTCAAGGTGAGTTAGCTTGATTTTTATTATCTAATTCGAAAAAAAGTTAGATTCAATAATAATAATTGTTAGAACACCCACGAAAATATCAAAATCCAAGGAACAATAGTCAGATATTTCTTCTCAATCGTTTCTCAGGCTTTGTATAATTAATTCTAAAGGTACAATTGTAAAAAAAGTGATACTACGTCAAAACTAAGTATAATATAATTGTTAGGAAGTTGAACGAAAGCCTTTGATATAAAAGGTATTCTCAGTATAGGCAATTGTTAGTATGTTATTAATATATTCAATAGGTCTCATTGATAAGATAGGCATATGCATTTTAGGCAAGGTGCAAAATCTAGGAGATACTGAATAATATTTCAGTAATGTATTGGCTTTGCATTGTAGGGTGTTAGTAGGATTATTGTTTAAGAGTTTATAATATTTCTATCGATCAATAATGGGAGGTTTTGATTAATATAGCCCTCTTTGTACATCGCTACTGTAACGTTACCTTTATCACTACGATATATATATATATATATATATATATATATATATATATATATATATATATATATATATATATATATATATATATATATATATATATATATATATATATATATATATATATATATATATATATATATATATATATATATATATATATATATATATATATACCCTCATCAGACAGGCTATAGCAGAAATATATAATTTCTGCAGGTGCAAAACGGCCTAAAAGAAGAGTTGCTTTCGATTATGTCACAGGGTACCCTCCTGCGATCATGATTTCTGGGCCTCTACCCTCATCAGACAGGCTTGTACCCAGGGAGATCTGAAATAACAGATTGCTCGATATGACAAAATCGAAAACGAAACGTCTATCATACTGAAACAGTACTACAAGTTAAATGTAACATTTAGCACCACCTATCGGAGCTCCGGTGATTTCCGGCTGCAAACCCGTAGGTAATTTAAAAAACATGCACTAGCACCATCATGCGGAGAGTAGATACTAAAAATCGATAAAAATGCACTCTCACACATCTTTATCAAAAGTTCTTGGCCGGAAAAGATATATGTATAATAGCAGAAATATATAATTTCTGCAGGTGCAAAATGGCCTAAAAGAAGAGTTGCTTTCGATTATGTCACAGGGTACCCTCCTGCGATCATGATTTATGGGCCTCTTCCCTCATCAGGCAGGCTTGTACCCAGGGAGATCTGAAATAACAGATTGCTCGATATGACAAAATCAAAAACGAAACGTCTATCATACTGAAACAGTACTACAAGTTAAATGTACCATTTAGCACCACCTATCGGGGCTCCGGTGATTTCCGGCTGCAAACCCGTAGGTTAATTTAAAAAGCATGCACTAGCACCATCATGCGGAGAGTAGATACTAAAAATCGATAAAAATGCACTCTCACACATCTTTATCAAAAGTTATAATTTCTTGGCTTTCGGAAAAGATATATGTATAATAGCAGAAATATATAATTTCTGCAGGTTAAATGCAAAACGGCCTAAAAGAAGAGTCATGCTTTCGATTATGTCACAGGCCTAAAAGAAGAGTATTATGTCCTCCTGCGATCATGATTTCTGGGCCTCTACCCTCATCAGGCAGGCTTGTACCCAGGGAGATCTGAAATAACAGATTGCTCGATATGACAAAATCGAAAACGAAACGTCTATCATACTAAAACAGTACTACAAGTTAAATGTAACATTTAGCACCACCTCTCAGGGCTTTTTATCGATTTTTAGTATCTACTCTCCGCATGATGGTGCTAGTGCATGCTTTTTAAATTACCTACGGGTTTGCAGCCGGAAATCACCGGAGCCCCGATAGGTGGTGCTAAATGTTACATTTAACTTGTAGTACTGTTTCAGTATGATAGACGTTTCGTTTTCGATTTTGTCATATCGAGCAATCTGTTATTTCAGATCTCCCTGGGTACAAGTCTGCCTGATGAGGGTAGAGGCCCAGAAATCATGATCGCAGGAGGGTACCCTGTGACATAATCGAAAGCAACTCTTCTTTTAGGCCGTTTTGCATCTGCAGAAATTATATATTTCTGCTATTATACATATATCTTTTCCGGCCAAAAACTTTTGATAAAGATGTGTGAGAGTGCATTTTTATCGATTTTTAGTATATATATATATATATATATATATATATATATATATATATATATATATATATATATATATATATATAAGCCTGTGCTACGAAGTGGGGACGTTCCAATTATCTATCAGTCTGAGGACCAGTAGAAATAACCAAGATATTACAATTTTGTATTTTAGACAAGGTCTAAATAGGAGATAGGAGATACTGAATAATATTTCAGTAATGTATTGGCTTTGCATTGTAGGGTGTTAGTAGGATTATTGTTTAAGAGTTTATAATATTTCTATCGTTCAATAATGGGAGGTTTTGATTAATATAGCCCTCTTTGTACATCGCTACTGTAACGTTACCTTTATCATATATATATATATATATATATATATATATATATATATATATATATATATATATATATATATATATATATATATATATATATATATATATATATATATATATATATATATATATATATATATATATATATATATATATATATATATATAAGCCTGTGCTACGAAGTGAGGACGTTCCAATTATCTATCAGTCTGAGGACCAGTAGAATAACCAAGATATTACATTTTTATCTATAAAAATTGTTTTTAGTATATTTTTGTAATACTAAATAAACAAGTATACTCACAAATTATTTTAAATTAAGAAAAAAATTTTTGAATAGTATATATAAGCAAAGTGAGGATTTTCAGGACAGCATACAAGATGGGTATCAATATATAACTTTATTAAATAAAACGCAATCTGAGAACCATATTAGTGATATATAAATATCTAACTGGCAAATAGAGAACCGTGCTGCGTTGTCAGATTTTAGAAATGGTACATTAAACAAAATTTAAAATATCAAGTTAAAATGTTTTATTCAATGTATTTTAAAATTTGCAGAAAATTAAATGTGATATAGAGATGAACTGATATAAATTCAACATGACGGTCTAAAAAAATCAAAGTAAAATCTACTTAGATTATTTTAAGCTATATGCGAAAACCAAGTATGCCACATACGTAGGAGTCGGTAAAATATCCTGAAAATGTACGAATCTAATAAGGTACAATAAAATGGCGCTTAATAGAAGTGTTTGAAAAGGTAATATATGTATATGTGTTAGTAAATGACTATGTGCGGAGCCACACTTCACTGTTCTCAATAAGAAGAAGGACATATAATGAGGGAAAGATAATTTGCCGATTTTTAGTTCCCTCATAAAAGGGAAGTATTGTAATCATAAAAAATCGCCCTTTTAGATTTTTGCAGATCTTTACGTTTCTGGATCCCCAGACCCTGAGAAAATTTTCTCCATTTCCGTCGATCTATCTGTACGCGGCATAGTTCAAAAAATACTTACCCCCATTGTCATACGCAACTATTCGGAGATTTTCGAATTGGCGGGTAAAGTTGCAGTATATCTAAAAACATACACATTTAGTTCCAAAAAAATTGATATAGGGGGCACTTTACGGTTTTGTGTATCAGTTGATATATTTCGTCGCCTTTAGGAGCCATGTATATTTGGTCGATTACCACAAGCCCTAAGTATGGCAACAACGCTTTTTCATGTTAGTTTGTACATTATTTTTATATTATTAAACTTCCCAATAAGAAACCACAATCACACCTTCCAAATTAATGGTGTAACCTATGAATGACTAAACTAACGACAGGAATTTTGGCTTTAATGTAGTTGGTTTTTGTTATTAAACAAATAAAGTGAAGGACTCCATTTGCACATAAGTCTTTGAAATTTTTTTCAGATACACTATTTTCAGTAGGATATATCGATTTGGTTTTTAGCAGTATTTTTTACTACAATGTAAACTTCGTTTCTGTTATAACTCTCAGTTAACATTTTAGATATATTTTGTATGTTGTAATTTCGTTCGATGAAGTTTGACCGCTTTTACAATTTAAATAATTCTTACAGAATTGAAAAAAAGTAACTTACGCTGTGAAACGGTTTACATTTCACATGATATTTGTGACAAATATTAAAGCAAATTAGGAAAATGTGTAGCTTATGCTGCCACTTAAAAAGAGGTAGGCAAAAGAAGAATTAAACATATAATATAAATATTTTCACGTTTATTCCTAAACAAAAAAATATTTCACAAAAAATTACAAACGGGATTTATTATCTCATATTTTTTGCTTGTAATTTTTTAATTATTTCTTCCACATCTCTGAGAGATAGGTAAGTATAGTATCGGCAAATAATTTTTCAAAACTTTTTTATGCTAAATCGTCAATACGTGATAACTTTTGATGAAATTGGGCTATTGAGATGAAATTCGGTACACTAGGAGTGGTTAATAGGTAAACGGCTGAGGGGAAGGGGTTCAAACGGGGGATTAATTGGTTAAAAATAGTGATTTTTTGTATAGCACCTTATAATGCCCTTTTGTGGGACTTTGGATGTATAGATTTTAATAATATTCGCTCTTAGACAGTTCTGTCGACAGTAAGGAGTTCGTGAAAAAACAAAAGGGGATGAAAATTAAGATAATGAAATTCCCGGATAAACAGATCCAAACTAAAAACGTATTTCATATTAATAGTATCTTTAATAATCTTGACGGATAGAAAAAAAAGGGGCTACACTTTCCTAAAAAAAATCGAGTAAAACATGGTTATATGGGTTTTCAATCGAATAGATTTTAAATTTCAATTGGCATTTTAATGAATCAATAGGGGAGGGGGTGAAAACGAAAGTAAATTAACATTTTATGCTTCGTATTAAACGAAAAATATGTCGTTTTGGTATACTTATGTATGTGAAATCTAATTTCTTTTTTCCGGAAAACTAGGGGTAGGTGTAAAAGATTTTTTGTTTAGTTTGATATGATGTGGAATTACGGATTCCATTGGTGGCGTTTCTATTTTTTTTAGAATAAATCAGGACACTTTTTTTGAACTTTAACTAGTTAAACTAAAAAATAAGCTATGAAATAAAAGTTCAAGCGAAAATTATTTTTTGTTTGGCTTATATTGTAGTCAGTTAAAAATTCGTCAGACAAACAAAAATTACAGATGTTATAATCACATCAGACGTCAATCGTTGTTTTTGCTTATACTTTTATACATTCTCGATCGATTATCTTGAGAGTATAAATGTCCATACAATTTTTTTATTGACTGTGTGTACAAGTTCTGCTTGTACTGCTAATCAGGGGGCTACAAAATGTAAAAGGTTTTGCTTTAGCTCTACCACTAGTTGTCGAAAAAGACGTGTTTCAAAATAAGTAAATTTATAAAATAAAATAAACTGAAATTCAACTGTTTCATAGTTTTCGTTTATAGTATGTTGACTTTAAATTTAACCTACAAAAATGATAAATTTAGAAGTTGCTGAGTGTGCCATGCAGTCCTAAAGTATTACTTTTATGTGTATAAAGTGTTTCGAAAAATCGCGCCGAAAAACAATTAAATTTTTGTTTAGGGATCAACCTGTATTATTAAACTTAAATTAAATGGGTCTCTTAAAATCTGTTAGTTTAGATATCCCAGAAAATTATTCTAAGATATTCTCTCCCTCTCTCTCTCTCGTTTCGGGGGCACAAAGGTCTAACATACAAAAAAAGTTTTTTCGACGTCTTCATAGATATTGTCTTTAACATTTAACAACTGATAAATGCGTCTGGGAGGTAACTCCCAATAGAATGCAATGGCTAGTGCCAATTTCCTGAACTTATAAAATAAAGGTATCGATCTTAACCAGAAGACATACAAACATGATTAAATTAGAGAAAAGTTGAGTTTTGTTGAACCTTACAATGTCATGTTTCGAAATTGGAAAAAATACGATCACTTCCGAAAATATTTTGCCAAAACCGAATTTTCCCGATTTTGTTTTTATTTTATTTTGACTCTATTTGAAAATATATGAAAATATACATTTCATATTTTTATTGCTACTTTTCCTGATTTACAAGTTGATGTTATTAGATTTTCAATCTGGCGTTTCGTTGCTTGGCAACCATCATCAACTTTCTTTTTTTAAATAGGAAGAAAATTGATTTATTCCTGAAAAATCTCTAATTTCTAAATCCAGCGACATATTGATCCTTACATTTATCCGACGTTTCGGAAGTAAAAACCATCATCAATGTTATTTGATTTGGATTACAAAGGAACGATATATCTGATCAAAAATCTAATTACGTCTCATGTAGGGAAGAAAAAAATGCATAGGAGTGCAAATTTTATGTTGATCTATCTTCTTTATTAAAATCAAAAAAAAATAATGGCGGAAATTTATGTTTAAATTTTCAAGTTTGCAAGATAGCGTCATTTAATTTTTTATTCCACGTTTCGGCTTTTCTCGACCACCGTCAACTTTTTTTAAATAAACCGGAAATTTTATTTTAGCACATTTAAATTGCGCTTGATATTCTGAATTCAAAGATGTATCACATTAAGAATATTTGCGCCCTAACCTAACCTAACCGCCCTACCCTAACCTAACTTAACCTAAAAACTTATTAGTGCAAATAAGCAAAATATCATCAAAAAACTAAATATTTCATTTTATACACTAGGAAAAAATTAATTGAAACAAACTTATTTTAAATATCATAAGAAAACTAAAACTACAAGTAAAAATTCATTGAAACAATCTTATTTTGAAAAAGTCCTCCAACGGAGTGATGTCGGGAGATCGTGGAGGCCATTTTATAGGGTCATTAGTGGCGATGAATTCACTCTGGAAACGTTCGGGTAGATAGATATTCCATGTCGTTCCCAGAATTATGGGAAGAGCCCCATCCTGCTGGAACTAGATATTGTTGCTTCTCGCCAGAGTAAAGTAGTCAAAAATATCTTCTATATGATTATTCAAGAACTGGAAATATCTTTCTGAATTTAAAACACCTTCATAAAGTATTGGTCCGACAATACGTGTTCCTAAAATATTAAACCATACATTAAATCCAAAGCGTTGTTGGTGCCTGGATGTTCGTAAACGATGTTCATTTTTTGTCGACCAATAATGCCGATTATGTCGATTAAATATTCAATTATTAGAAAAATAACTTTCATCCCACCAAAGAATACTATTTGTAAATTCACGATTTTCATCACAAATTCTTATCAGCCGCTCGCAAAAAATCATTCTGCGCTGTTGATCACCAGGTACTAAACTATGACAAGTTCGGAATCTAAATGGACGACAACCTTCCTTGGGAAGTATCCTTTGAGCATTGGACTTGGAAACATTGTGCTCTTTTTCGATTGACCTTAATCCTTCAGTATCGTCTTCCTGTACAGCAAACAAAAACTTTCGACGGATATTTGAGCAAATATTGCCTTTCAGATTTATATATTTATTATTATATATTTATATTATTATTGTTATTATGTTTGGTATGTCCGATTTTTCATCATTTGAAAAATGTGCCATCATTAAAAAACATCCACACTATCACATGACAAGAACAAATTTAAATTTAGTCTGTAATTTTCGAACTAAATTTTCTTCCTTACGTAAAATTTTGATTTATCAGGCAATATTGACAGATCGTCATGATTTATTTAAAAAATTTCATTTCAAAGCCTACTGTGCATAATGAATGAAATTGTTTACCGTTGCTATGTTCTTTAGAGAATGAAGGAGTACTTTTTGAACATCAGATTAATAAAGTTGTTTCAATAAAATTTTTTCTAGTGTAGTGTGTAGCTAAACGAAATACTTTGTTTTTTGATATTTTGCTTACTTGCACTAATAATAGATTTTAGGACAAAAATACAAAGGTCGCAAATATTCGTGATACCTCGTTGAATTCAGAATATCAAGGGCAATTTAAATGTGGTAAAAAAGATTTTCGGATTATTTAAAAAAAAAGTTTGTCAAAAAAAGACAAAACGTAAAATAAAAAGTTTAATGACGCTAAGAATTCTTGAAATTTTAAACATAAACTTTCGCAATAATGTTTTTCTGATTTTAATAAAAAAGATAAATCAAAATAAAATTAACACTCCTATGCAATTTTTTCTCCCCTACATGATGACGTAAATAGATTTTTGAATCGACGTTTCGTTCCTTCGTAATCTTCATCAAATAACATTGATTATGTTTTTTATTTTTCTGAAACGTCGGATAAATATAAGAACGATATGTCATTAGATCTAGAATTAAAATTAGAGTTTTTAGGAGTAAAACCATTTTTTCGACTTTTTAAAAAACAAAGTTGATGATGGTTGCGAATAAACGAAACGTCTGATTGAAAATCTAATTAGGAAAAGTAGCAATGGGAATGTGTAATTTTCATTGTCATCTTTTCAAATAAAATTGACATTAAAAATAAAATCTGGAATATTTGGTTTTTTCCAAATATCTTCGGAGTAATCGGATTTTTTTAGATTTCAAAACGTGACATTGTAGGGTTCAGAAAGCCGTAACTTTCTTATAAGGGACACCGTGTACACTCATTTGATGGACGTGTAATATACAGTTACTTTAAAAAATAAAAATTTTCGTTTGTTACGCAATTTAAAAACCCTGTGTACAAAAAAAATAATGCATTTAAAACTTCTAGGAATCGATTGTCAAAGATCCATAAACATGACAAATTAGGTCTATGGAAAGATCTAACTTAAAAAGAATCATTTCCTAACGTAACTTAGTTTTCCAGATTTAGCCACAAGGCATCATTTTTTTTTCAACAAGACTAGAAATCAAATATAAATCTATTTATCTCACTATTTAATTATGTTGAAGACAACTGCAATAAAAAAATAAGACAGGAAAGTGTAAAAAAGTCAGTTTATGTGATCGCAGCTGTTTGAGCAATAGAAATAGTAGGGTTTATTTTTTGGACAGGCCGCCTTACATAAATATATAAAGATCAAGAATATCGGGGTAAAAGAATGCACTAAATTAACATCGTTATTTCTCTAAAATTTTAATTTAATAAAACCAGAGCACAAGTATTAATTTAAAAACCAGGAACAAAAGAGTAGCGTAAACTGGTGAGAACACCCTACATAATACAATATCATGTTTATTTTCTATATTTCTGTATCTGTATATTATCCACTATGCATCAACAATTGAAAATATACAGTGTGATTCATTTAAAAGCGAAACATTCCTGTATCTTAGAAATAAGCTACCAGATCAGGGGGGAAGGGTACGATTTTCGGAGGAAACATCAGCAAATTTGTTTAACAGAATTTCCATCTTAGATTCTCACTTGGCACCATAAAAAAAACAGCATGTTTTTATATTTCAAATACAAAATTCTCGTAAATCAAAAATCACCATTTCACATTTTTTTATAATTTTTACCATATTTGTCGAATTCGGGTAAAAAATTGCTCTTAAACATTAAATTAAGCACTAAACACAATAGCAGAGCCTCGAAAAACTCAAACAGGTTTCAAAGTACGTCTTAGGAGTATTTTCTTTCCTTAATTCAATAAAAAAGGTTGAAGTAATCGAAAAATTTAAAATTTTGATGAACACTATCTATATCTGAAATTAAAATATCAACCCCCATTCACTCCTGTTATGGATTAATTTTAACTTTTTTAGCCTATTTTTAAATCATTTATGTAAATCACTCCAAATTATCTACTTGATGACTACAAAATTTTAAAGCTGAAACTGGAATATCAACTCCTTACAAGATGGGCGAAAATAAGGTGTAAAAGGCGTGAAATTGCAACCAACAAAGTTGGAGTCCACTCAAAAATACGTATATTTCAAGTTTGTGGGGTGAGGTTAAAAGGATGAAATGTAGAGGGGATGAAATTAACATATTCACGTCAGTAAAAATTGGTGCATTGATTCCATTTTTGGGGGTCAGTTCAAAGATATGCAGAAACAGAGGTTCGATTGTCACACTTTCACTTTCCTATTATATATTTGAATTGACCACAAAAATTTAAATCAGAACCTTTGAAGACCCCTGGGGGACCCGTTCAATAGTATAGAGAATATAATATTCACATATACCAGGATATTGTATTTTTAGTTGTGTTTTCATCACTTTCATATACATTTGTCCGCCGCTTTTTCATGTTTGTGGTGTCGCCCGTTTTCCACCGCAGTTTTGCTCGTCTAGAGAGGTTTGAGATCAAAACTAATCTTAAAAGAACAGATAATTTTACCCAGGTACACTAATTTTCAGCTCCCTGCACTTTATTTGCTAAAGGAGCCAGTTTTTGGTGTCCATCTACGGTCGATTAAAAACAGGGTAAATAAGCTAAAATAAACCCCCAATACCCCATCGAACAGATTATTTGGAGTGATTTAAATGAATGATTTGAAAACAAGGCAAATAAGCTAAAATTAACCACCTAATACAGTTAAAGTAAAATTTTCAACTTCAACTTTAGAATTCCTGAAATCTGCCAAGTAGAAATGAATATCCTGCACAGCAAGGTGTATTTTGAATATTCTTACTTTTCGGAAATGAGGACATGCTTTAAAAGGTAAATGGCCAAACTGCGATGAACTTCTATTGAAAACAGACATTTAACAACTGAAAAAGGGTGCCACAAGTTCTAAGAACTTAAAAAATACGAACATAATAGGAAAAATTCAAAAATATCTATAGGGCATCTATTTCTTTGCACAAGTAAGAACTCAAAAAAAATTTCAAGCATCAATTCGACTTATATAAATTGAGTCCAAGAAGTGTACAACATTTGAGAAACTTTTTTATTTTTAATTTCTCAGAAAATATTTTTCTTAATAAAAGTTTGTGCATAAAAAAATTCTATACTAGTTTTAGTTAGGTTTAGGAAAGTCAATGGGCATACATGCTAGACAAAAAAATGTGAACAATGATCAAGAGAAAACTGCTTTTAATTTAAAAAATATTGCAAAATGATATATAGAAAAGTTGTTTAGAATCAAATATGCAAAATTTCCTATTACTAAAAAAAATTTCTGGAAATTCTGAATATTCCCCTTATTATTGCACTTTTGCCCAATAAACGGACACATGCAAGTAACCCGTGCCGAAATTTTCAGAAAATAGAGTAAAATATTAATTAATATTATTAATAATAACAAATATATTTGTCTATTGCAAAGGCATTTAATTAATCTTCAGAATTTTAAATATAATTTTTATAAAAAGGTAAATGACTAACCAAATTAGCATTCCTACAAAATAAACTTTTTGTCTAAAATGTTAGTGGTATAATGTTTCTATTTCATTGTTCAAAATTGCTCTACTAACGTGACGTATGAACATATTTTTATTATCATGTTTTGATAGTAGTAGGCTGAGAAAAAATAGGAGGCCATTATTTCATATCTGAGCACAGGTTTTGACTTTAAACGCCTTTTCTCAAAATCATTTTGTCATATTTTTAAACTTAAGACTACTTTGTTCATGATCAGTTTTCAAAATTTGTTGCCAACGTGTAGATCTTACGACTTCTACTAAAACTAACTAGCGTTGATACAGTATTTTTTTATGCACTTACTTTTACCAAGAATAAAATTTTCTGAGAAATCAAAAATTAAAATAGTTTCCCATATGTTCCACAATTCTTGGACCACACTGTATAACTTATATATTGTTAAGTTACAGGATATCAAATAAACGATTACATCTTAAAATATGAAGTCTAACTAATAAATATACGCCTCTTCAGTACTATTTACCTCAAATCAAATGATTAAAGGCAATAATAATTCTTACTATTTTACAAACATTAAAGACGTCACCTAAATATTTTTTAAAACGACAAGAAAACCTCACGGAGTTAGTTTCCCCTAAGGCAGTATTACCGGGCTTCCTTTATGCACGTTTGTTAAAATATAATAAAATAATAAGTCCCCCGAAAATTAGTGTACAATCCGGCAATATTGCTGGGCATGGTATAATCGAGAGCTCAAATACATTATATGCACATGGGCCTTGTATTAATTATAAAGTGTATCGGATTCTTAGAGCTTGTTTATTTGGTAAAATGTACAACTTTTGTTTAGAAAAAAAATGTACCTCTCTAAAAGTGCTTGGATTCAACAATTAAATTCCAACTTATATATTCAGTTAGTTTGTGTATATTATGTAAATTAAGGCCGGGCTACAGGAGACCCGTATAATGTAACACATATATATATACATACATATATATATATATATATATATATATATATATATATATATATATATATATATATATATATATATATATATATATATATATATATATATATATATATATATATAGTGTGTCTCAGATTCGCTTCTCTATACAGGGATCTCGGCTGCTATTATACCTACAGCAAAGGTTAAATGGGGAAAGTTTTAGAGGAAACTTATCGCATTCGATATCCGGCTTCAGATTTACGATCGATCAATTGTTTTTGGAAATATGGGGGAAAAAACGAAAATGGCGGATTTCGTTTTTGGCCAGTATATCCAGAACGGTAAATTTAACAGCTGCCAAAATGTGACATTATTGGGACACATCTTTAAGACAATAAAGATGGCCTATACGACGTGTGTCTTCATCGTTTTTTGTTAACCCGCAACCCGCCTCAACTTTCATTTTTCTTATGGCCGCCATATTGGATTTTTCGATTTTTGGAAAAAATTTTTGGAAAAGCCTAAAATTTCCAGTCTAGTGATATCTCACAAGTGCATTAAAGATTTTAGTATCATCGAAATATTACACTTCGTAAAGTTAGGTTTCAGTTTTTTCTAAGAAGGCCATGATTTAAAGTAATGTTAGCTCTCAATGCTTTTCTAAGGAGGCCATGATTTATCTGTAACAAAATTGGATTTTGAATTTGACGTTAAGTTAAATAGTTGAAAGTATCAAAGCTGTGTTTTAATAAGTAGCAGGTACGCATTTATCTCAATAAAATCATAAATCTGACACATAAATTGTCAAAACCTATAGAAAATGACCGGCATTCAACTCAAGAAAAGGTTGACATGTTAGCTCTGTACTTTCAATCATACAGAAACGCCGACGTTACCTCAGCAAGGTATTTGGAGATGTACCCCGAACGACGGCAGCCTCATAAAACCCAATTCAGAAAATTGTAGTTAATTTAATTAACCATGGTGCCTTCGAACAACCTAGAAGCGGATACAATAATAACAATGAAAATCGAGACAGAACCGTTTTACAAACTATCAACGAAAACCCTACTGCATCGGTAAGAACTGTAAAACAGGAAACTAATGTGCCAAAATCAACAGTACAGAGAGTTTTATAAATACCATCCATTCAAACCCATAATAGTACAAGGACTTAAGGAAACTGATTTTCCAAGGCGGCTACAGTTCTGTGAGTGGTATACTAGTAGATGTAATGAAAATCCTGATTTTGTAAATCATGTCTTGTGGTCCGATGAGAGCAGGTTCGTGAATTGTGGAGTCTTTAATAGGCACAACCGTCATCATTGGGCTGTGCAAAATCCTCACGAAGTGGCAGACAGACGTCTACAGATCAGATTTGGAAGTAACGTTTGGTGTGGGATCATTGGTAAGTTAATCTAACCAATCTTTTTTAAATAGGCACCAAATGATGATCAAATAATAATCTTTTTTTTTCGTTTAGTTTTTTAATGATACTAAAAGCGTATAATCTAATAAAAAAAAAAGTAAAATGTTCTACTCTAGTGAGTCAACTTGCTTTTTTGATATTGTATTACATTTTTATTCAATCATTTTGTATTGTAATTTCGAAGAACCTATAAAAATAGAATTGGGTTCTATACATTTATTAACACTTTATCCAAATTTTCTGCAGATTTAGCTAATTCTCTAAAATTATTTTGATTGTCTGAATTTAATGATTTAGTATTACCCGGGAAGCCTAGTTCTTGCGTTATGAAAAAAATACCATATTAATCAAATGTCGAATTATTTTCATTTCATTATGATTTATAGAAAGGCGTTCAGCTATATTTCCGAATAATTTAAATTTTAATGCGCAAGGGGTTTGTTTTTTTATATTTTATGTTTTATTAAGACACGGTGTACTTCTAAATAATAAATTGATTTAGTATTTCCGAAATTAATATGCAATACCAACAAAATAATTTATTACGGCTATTACTTCCCTCTAACCAAATATGTTTTTCTTTTTCATAATAAAGCTAAATAGGTTTCAACTGTATACAAGCTCATTCATTACGGGATGTTTCGATAATTATTTTTGGGAAGAAAATATCTACTTTTTAATAAAGATAATTTTCCCGCTATAATTTATATTTTCTACTACCACCCGGCCGACCCTGCCCCCTTGACTGTTGGGCACCTATTTATAAATTAATAATCAGGATCAGGAAATCGACTTATTAGACCATTTTTGTTTGACTGCAACCTAAACGGGCAGAGGTACCTAGAGCTTTTGCGAAACCAGGTTGTACGAGCCTTACGAGCTATTCTAACGGAAGATGAATTAAGAAGAACTTGGTTTTAACAAGACGGATGTCCGGCTCCCAATGCCATTCAAGTCAGAAACTTCTTAAGAGAGCAGTTTTACAAAAGAATAATTTCTTTAAATGGTCCAATATCTTGGCCTCCTAGATCCCCTGACCTGTCGCCCTTCGATTTCTACCTCTGGGGTCACACCAAGAATGAAATCTATGAATTTGATCCCCCCGTGACCATAGAAATCCTGAGACAAAGAGTTCTGGACACATTTAGAATTATTAACCGAAATACACTTACCAGGGTTGTACGAAAAACATTCACCAATTGTCAAAAATGTCTCGATGCAAATGGACGTCATTTTGCAGATTTGTAAATTAATTTTACCCACTTACAAAGTAGTTAAAGCTCATTTAGATTTTTTAAGTCGTTATTCACGTTCATGTTGTATTGAAAATGCAATGCGTTCAATACATTACATACTTATTAATGTAATCTTGTGACAAATAAATCATGGCCTCCTTTAAAAACATTGAAACCTAATTTACGAAGTGTGATATTTTGATGACACTAAAATCTTTAATGCACTTGTGAGATATCATTAGACTGGAAATTATAGGCTCTTTCCAAAAATCGAAAAATCCAATATGGCGGTCATAAGAAAAATGAAAGTTGAGGTTGCGGGTTAACAAAAAACAATGAAGACGTGTCGTATACGCCATCTTATTTGTCTTAAAAATGTGCCCGAATAATGTCACGATTTGACAGCTGTCAAATTTACCGTTCTGGATATACTGGCGAAAAACGAAATCCGCCATTTTCCGTCGATATTTCCCAACCTTATTGATCGATCGTAAATCTGAAGCCTATTTCCCTATTTAACCTATATATATATATATATAAATATATATATATATATATTTATATATATATATATATATATATATACGATTTTTTTACGTTGTTTTTTTAAACATTTTTATTTGACTCTCATTTTCCACCACCTCAAATTCGTACTAAACTTTTACCAGTTTATTTTTCTATAGAACTTAATGCTTGCACAATTTTTAAAAATAATTTATTATGTCGCCATTTTGCATTTGTTATCTTGCAATCGCACTAATATATATATATATATATATATATATATATATATATATATATATATATATATATATATAGCTACTATCCCGACTGACATCAAATTGTGGCCAAAAATTAAGGGTTTATTAAATTTTGCACAAAATTAAATGTTACATTTTAGTGCGATTGCAAGATAACAAATGCAAAATGACGACATAATAAATTATTTTTAAAAATTGTGCAAGCAATAAGTTCGATAGAAAAATAAACAGGTAAAAGTTTAGTACGAATTTGAGGTGGTGGAAAATGGGAGTCAAATAAAAATGTTTAAAAAAACAACGTAAAAAAATCGTCTTATTTATTAGACTTCAAATTTTGCAGAAATATTAAATGCAATATAGGAATAAACTGGTACGATTTCATGACGAAAATCAAATGGGGGTAGGTAGAATGTGTTACTAAATGCGGAACAAAATTGGGTTATAACGAGGGATGTTCTTGGTAAAGGAAATTTACCGAATTTTTTAAAGACATTACAACTCTAATAACATCGTGTTCAGTGATAGGTGAGAGAAACATTGTAGCAGAATTTTCTGATAAATTCAAATTAAAATGGTTGACCGTATCACCTGCAGTGCGAACTGTCGACAGTTTGCAACAATTAAACAAGACAAGCTTATTATTGTATCTATTAGGTCTTAACATTTTTTTAATATTTAAGTCCTATCCTTTTTGTTTGATTTGCATTAAAACGTTTCATTATACAAGTTGGCTCAAAAACACCAGGAATGGGATAACTTGTCGTTTTTAGATGTTTTCTATTATTTCTTTTTTGAACTTCACATTCTAATTAAAATTTTGAATATATTTTAGAACCCTAATTTATATATTTTTTTTGCGAGACCCTGCATTTTGAAATATATTACTAGGAATTAGAATATATTGGATGTATCAATTTTTGTTATCCTGGATATTTGCTGAGATTTTCTCATAGGTCATTACTGTAAATAAATCTGTATCCATTAACTGAATAATTTTTAACTGAATTTTCTTATAATATTTAATTTATTGTGTACCTTTTGGAATTCAATCAGTTCATTTGTAACACTTCTTCTGTACTCCTCTTCGTAGAGTTTCACTTTATAGTTTAACTCCATGGTAAGATTCCACAGCCTTTGTGCATAAAACGCCCTTTTACGCATTGCATTAACATGAACTTCTATTTGCTTTCCACGCTCAAAAAACTGAAATATAAAGGATCCAGCTATGGTATACCCAACCTAAAAAAATCATTTCTTATATTTCATTATGTTCCATATATATATATATATATATATATATATATATATATATATATATATATATATATATATATATATATATATATATATATATATATATATATATATATATATATATATATATATATATATATATATATATATATATATATATATATATATATATATATATATATATATATATATATATATATATATATATATATATATATATATATACATAATTCTTATTATATAGTAGAAAAAGAGAATCTTTGTGATGACCGTTAAAACAAAATTAAATTTGGCCAACCGTATATATGTTATAATTATATATTATTTTATACATTTGATTTAATTTGGGTTAAGAATATACATTGTGTTTTAAAACAAATGCGAAAAACTTAAGGGGGTAATTCTTGAGTTTATTCTAAGAAAAAACTTTATATGAACATATGTTCTAAACCTCATAACTTTCGCGATACCGGGGTTTATCACAAAAAATTCTTTTTTTCATAATATTTGTGATTTCATTCTAGATATCTTCGTGAAATTTGGTTCACATTTTCAACTCATCAAGACTTATTTTCTGGTGTACATTTTCTTTATTTCTACCATTGGTGTACGTACGGGATTTCAATTGCGTATTTTTAAAGAAAACAATGGTTCGCCAATGACTTTTTTTATTTAGATATTTTTTTAGATAGCCTAGACACTTTTAACTAAACTGGCTATGCACGAATGATAATTTTGCAAAATAACTTCTAACCGTGGAAAGACTAAAAACTCAAGGAGCAGAATACGGAATTTGAATTTGATATTCCTTGTTCAAAATAAAGGGCAATTTGGTATAAACGTTGGGTCAAAAGTCAACAATTAGGGAGATATTGCGGTACAAAGATGGCGGAAAAATATTGTTTTTATTATTTATCTTAAAAACGAAAAGCAATAGAACAATAAACTATAATGGGGGTATTACTACTTTGAAAAATCATTATCTGCATATTTTTTCACTTTTTCAAAATGACTCGAAGGAGATGAAATAGACTACCTCTATTATTCTTGTTGACTAAATTTAAAGAAAATCTTACGAATTTATATATATATATATATATATATATATATATATATATATATATATATATATATATATATATATATATATATATATATATGTGTGACTTGTACAAAAATGTAAGGTGAAAGAGTGATAGCTGGCAACATTTTAGTGCAAATTCTATATAGTAAAAGAAAATTGCTACCTAATAAATATTCCTTTTTCTCGAATAAAATTTTTTTTATCGAAGAAAATTATAAATTAAATATTTTTTTTATAGACCGTGTAAATAAAGATATGAAAAATAAATAATAATAATAAATAAATTAAAAACAAAAAAAAATGTTTACAGAATTTATAGAATCCGTATCCATCAATATATTACCATAGAAGAAACTTCGTTGGTTTTTATGGACAATAAAATGCCATACAATACAATGACAACGTTTCGAAATTTATTCAACATCTTCCTCTGGTCTTCAACAAAGTTTACAAAAAAACAATGTAGATTTAATTTAAAGAGGAAAAAGGAAATTTAAAAAAACCAGACAAACTACATAGTATAAATGCTCAAAAGCATTAATATTTTGATTTTCTAATAATAATTACATAAAATAAAGAAAAATTAACTAAGTGTACATGAAATGTTTTTTTTTAAATTTTTTATTTTCCTTTTTCTCAAATTAACTCTACTAAGGAAGATATTAAATAAACATAAACACGTTGGCACTATGAAAAATAATCTGCCAACGTTGCCAGATCCCACCGAATGCGCCAATTTGTTATATCACTCGACTTATTCACTTTTTTAAAATATATTTTTATTTACAAAATCAAAAATTAAACTAACAGTATAGAAGCTTAAAAACGAATCATAATTTTCCTTACAATTTACACTATTTATATGAAAGACGAATGCTGCGACAGTGGGAACTTGCTTGCTGGGCAGATTCTGCTGACGAGGCTTCTCGGTACTCGCCGTGTACGACATCTGATACAGTGGGAACCAAGGGCTTCGTATTTGAAGGTGACATTGCTCGTGAGAAAGGATATAACAACTCCCCCATTAAGATGAAAGTTGACAATTTTCAGGTCCTCTGCTTATTGAGGTTGATCTTTTCACTTTCTTCAATCGGGTCGCCAAGGCGGATGCTCGGTCTCTTTCTGGGAATTATTCTTCTCCATTGTATAACGTTAGATCCTCTTCTAGGTGGAGAGGGTGGATTGTCATCGTTTTTAGTGGCTACTCCAATCGACATTTGCAAAAAATGTATAAGGCAATCAGGGCGATAATGAATGTTATTGTAAGGATCGTGAACCAACTCATGTGTTTCTTCACGAACGGTTGATTGACCAATTGGTCCAGATGATCAGCACACTGATTTAGCTTGTGCTGGGCTATGTTGAGGTCATCTACATCTATTTTATTTAGCTTCAGAGGCTTCAAATCTGGTAAGTGGATATTCTCCGGCATATGGTTACAGCAGTCAAAAGGGATGTTGACTGGGTGGTAATTGTAGGTTACGTTGTCGTAAACATCGACTGATTGATTGGTCCGAGGTCTTTGTAAACAAGGAGGGTCTATTTATCATTTGAGATTTTTACGGTCGCTTCTTCATGAAAGAAAATTCCTAAGGTGTTGTTTATTGGTGTTAAAGTGTATTGGGACTGAGTGGCTGTTGAAAGTGCCAAGAACTTAGAAGAGAAAAATTATTCATAGTTTGGTTTCAGTCTGTCAAAATTTATTTTAGATTTTTGTTTAGTTTCGGGGTTTATCAGAATTGCTGGATTTTGTAAAATTTCGATTATTTCGAATGGACCGTTAAATTTATTTTGGCTTTTGTCCCTGATTTGTGATTCTTTAATGTATACCTTATCTAATACATTATATTCATAGGGGTGAGCAGAAACATTTCGGTTGAAGCGCTCTTTGGCCTTTTCTTTTTGTTGACATGTTCTGGCTCGGGCTGTTTTATAAAGGTATTGCATGCGATTGTTTAGATCTTGCTTATAATTGGAAATAAGACATTTTTCATTATATAGGATTTCGGGTGGTCTAGATGAGGTGCGCCCAAAAATAAGCGAGTAAGGTGTGAAACCGTGCGTTTTATTTTTGGTATTGTTATAACATATAGTTCCATAAGGAAGAACATTAAACTGGTGTTCGTCAGGGTTTTCGGTTTGATCAACTCGTATCATTTCTCTAAGTGTCGCGTGAAATCTCTCAATAGAGCCGTTTGATTGAGGGTGTCCTACGCTAGAGAAAGTTAGTTTGATATCATAAAGCTCACAGAGGTCATTCATTATTATTATACGTTAAGAGGTTCGGTAATGTTGAAAAAATACAAGAAGTGTATTAACAACAGGCTTTGCTGTCTTATCCTCTATAGGGTAAGTTTGTGTAAATTGTGTTAGTTCGTCACGTATTGTAATTTC
This sequence comes from Kuschelorhynchus macadamiae, assembly GCA_030620095.1. Taxonomy (NCBI): domain Eukaryota; kingdom Metazoa; phylum Arthropoda; class Insecta; order Coleoptera; family Curculionidae; genus Kuschelorhynchus; species Kuschelorhynchus macadamiae. Next base: position 166,983 of record JAUTXW010003858.1, on the reverse strand, counting down.
GAATTGGGTATTCAAATATGTCTATGTTTATTTCTTTCAAAAGGTGTTTTGGGCATTTCTGTTACGACTAGGGGACTGCTTGATTGACTTTTTGGCAAGTCTCGCAACTTTTAATAAAGTTTTCTACGGCTTTTATTATGCTTGGCCAATTGTATTTTTCTTTTATTTGTCTTAACGTCTCGTTAATCCCGCGATGTAAGTTGGTTTTTCCGCGCTGGTAATGATCTAAGATATATCGTCTCCATTAGGGGTTTTTGTGATGTTTTGCCAAATACTTAATTTTATATTTTTGTCTGCAAAAATATACGAAAATATTTCAAGGATAGGAAGTACGAGTGTATTATCAACGAAATAAGTACAGAGCTGTCAAGTTCGTCTTGACCCGGTATAAGAAGTGTAAAAGAGAAGTTGTGTGACAGTTTCTGGGTTAAACGGGAGAGGAATAATGAAATATTTACGATTTTTTGTTGATTTAATGGAGAAAATATTTATTTGTTTTGTATTAAATTCCATGTTTTCCTCGAAAATATCGTCAAGAACCGTATGATGTAATTCTTCTAATTTATTTTGTCGAAAGAATGTTATCATATTTTTGTGTGATTTATCCAACAGCTGGTCGTTAGTTGTTTCGATTTTAGAATAATCGGTCAGGGATCTGGTTTCGTAAAGACTTACGAATTTATTGTATTCTTCGTTGTCATAGGTTTTAGGTTCTTCGATAGGGTATTGGGAATCTGTCTCATTTGACGCAAAAACAGATATTTTTGTTTGAAGCTTTGCGCATTCTTGGAAATACTTTACTTTTATTCGAGATAAAGCATCAGCGTTTTTATTAATTTTTCCCGGTTTATCAACAAATTCGTACTGATATTCTCCTAGTTTTAACCACCATCTACTACCTGGGTCTTTAATAGAAAGTAAGCAAGTAAGGGGACTATGATCTGTGACTAGAATGAACATTCTCCCAAATAAATATGGACGGAAATATTTAACGTCCCATACAATTGCAAGTAGTTCTCTCTCTATTGTCGAGTAGTTGGTTTCGGCTTTACATAATATTCTGGAGGCATAACCAAAGGGTACATCTTTACCAATAGGACCTTGGGAAAGTACAGAGCCTATCGGAAATATGCTTGAATCCGTTGTTAGCAGGAAAGGCTCATCGAAATTTGGATAGATGAGAATTGGGTCAGAAGTCAGTAATTGTTATAGTTCGTCGAAAGCTTGACGACAATCTGAGTCTAAATCAAATTTGATATCTTTTTTCAACAATCTGGTAAGGGGCTTTGATATTTTCGCAAAGTTTGGAATAAACCTACGATAGTAACCAGCTAAACCCAGAAAGGATTTTATGTCTTTTGGATTTTTTGGTTCTGGAAATTTCTGTATACAATCGATTTTAGCGGGGTTAGGTTTAACTCCGTCTTGAGTGGTGACCAAGGTATGCTACCTCTTTTCTCAGGAACTCACATTTGTCAGGCTGTATTTTGAGATTTGCTTTTCGAAGGCGTTTAAACACTTCGCGTAAGCGTGTGATGTGGTCATGGATTGTAGGTGAGTACACAATGATGTGGTCCATATAGACGTAGACGTAGACGAGACAACATTCATTGAGAATGCCTAGAAGGATGTTGTCCATTACTCTCTGGACAGTGGACGGGGCATTTTTAAGGCCAAAGGGCATTCTGATAAATTCGTAGTGTCCATTTTTGACAGAGAAAGCAGTTTTTGGAATATTTTTAGTCTATCTCGATCTGGTGAAATCCTGAAGCTAGATCCAGGGTTGTAAAATACTGGCACTTGCCTAGCTGATCCAGAAGATGGGAAATATTGGGAAGCGGGTACTTATCGTCTACCATGGATTCATTTAATTTACGATAATCTATGACTACTCTCCATTTTTGTTTGCCTGAGGAATCAAGTTTCTTGGGGACGACCCAAACTGGAAATGACCAAGGTGAAATAGAAGGTTTTATGATTCTTTGTTCTAACATTTTATTAACCTGAGTTTTTACCTCTTCTTTGTGAATATGGGGATACCTGTATGATTTGGTGAAAACGGGCTTTGCACCATTAGTGTCAATTTAGTGTTTAATTTCGTTGGTAAAGGTGAGATTGTTACCTTCGAGGTAAAATATGTCCTCAAAATCTATGCAAAGATTGGTAATTATTTCTTTTTCTTCTTCGTTAAGATGCTCTAGACGAAATTGGGATTTAATGGTGGGAATGCGATCGGATTATGTTTATCGGATAAATTGTAATTGAGTAGCGAATGAGAAGAAAAAGGTTCGATTTCGCTATCTGAAAAATCAATGGTTTTCGGAATGGCATTTGCATTAACCACAGAAGTTAGAAATCGCCTTTTTCATTGACATGGACAATTGCGTTTGGAATATGAACTTTTTCTCTTTTCTCAATTCTATTGGGTGGATGGTTTTGATTCGAAGTGGGAAGAAAATCCTGATATCCATCGCAATTCGTTTTATCTTGTTGATCAATATTTTCAACATTTTGGTATTCGTAATCAGGGTTATCTTCATAGATTCCTGCGTGCTGGGTACAATACTGGTCATATTGGGGTTCGGACTAGTTATCGTTGGAATATTGGTAATATTGACAACATGAGCACGATGCAAAGGATTATTTTGTATTACTGAAGGACGTTGGAAATTGTTTTGGTTTGATTGGTTATGGGGTGTATACTGCGGTCTTGGCTGACCGTTGTTTGGTTTATTCGACTGAAAGGAGGTGCTTGATTGGGAATAATTTGATTGTTGATTGGTATTAGGCCTTTGAAAATTGCCAAAATTCTGGGAAGTATAACCATCGGGACGTTGTTGCGATCTGCATTCATTTGCTAAGTGACCATTGCGACTACAGCTATGACATTTAAGGGATTGTATTATAGGTCTTTTATTAGTTTGAATAATAGGTCTAGCAGGCGGATTGGCCCTAGAAAATTTTTGGGATTCGAAGTACGATAGTTGGAGCTCGCGTCTTATGCGAATTTGTGCTTCCAAAAGATTGGGTGGATTTCCTGCACGTATCATATGGCCAATTCGGGGTTCCAGGCAGTAGAGACATGGATTCGATTAATGTTATTTGGGCTGCCTCTTGACTGGGTGCGTGTATGGATTTTTGTATGTTGGCATGCATTTTGGCATTTAGAACTTGATGTCTGTTAAGGAAAGTCAAAGGAGATTCGTTTGGTAGTTGTCTCATTCTTTGTAAGTCCTGAATAAGTGAAGATAGATCTCGCGTATCTCCGAAGTGAGAATTAAGTAATTGCTTTATCTCTAGAAAAGAAAGTGGATTTCGGGAGCTTATCAGCTGCGCTGCTCTCCCTCGCAACCTACTTTTTATGTGAATCACTACAAGATCTTTTTGGTTACCAGTAGACATATCATATGCACATTCGCAGGCATTTAGGAAGGTTTGTAAAAATCACCTTCGAATTCGGGGATAATAGAAAAAATCTCGGAAAGTTTATAAGGTTCGATTACTGCTACCGCTGCTCCTGCATTTGCTGCAGTTATTCTTTTATTATCCGGAATATTTACTAAATATATCAACACAATAAACACTAGCACAATATAATATAAAAAGGATATGAAACACAAAATATTTTACGAAATTTTATGTTGATAGACAGTGTGTAAAGTAGTATGCCAACCAACGTAAATGTTAATTAGTTGGTATAATTAAATTAAAACTGTGTAATATTTCTTGTTATAATAAAAATACAAATATGTAATCGGGAGATCATTTAGCAGAATATCTGATCAAAATAATTCCAAAAAATACTTTAAAATTAATCAATTAACAGAATAACTAATTATATACAAATTATACGATTTTACACTTAGAAATACAGAGATCAATTAGCAGAATAATTGATTAGTTTATCGGAAAATCAATTAACAGAATAATTGATTATTTTACTAAAAATTTAAGATCGATTTTGATAAGTCGAACAGGTATTGAAATAAATATTGTTTTTAAAATAAACGTGATTATTCGTAACTTACAAAGAGAGACGAAACATCGCTCATCATGTTTTTAGAAGTTAGTTCAACCGGGGGCTTCACTAAGTGTTCCTTCCGTAGATGCGTGTTCTGCCAAGTTGATGACGTCACAATGCACAAAATGGGGCTTCTTTGTTCTTCTGCATAAAGGATTGGGATCCAACGTTGCCAGTTAGAGTTCTCTTGTTCTGCCAACGTTGCCAGATCCTATCAACTGCGCCAATTTGTTATATCACTCGACTTAAAATTCACTTTTTAAAAAAATATTTTTATTTACAAAAACAAAAATTAAACTAACAGTATAGAAGCTTAAAAACGAATCATAATTTTATTTACAATTTACACTATTTATATGAATAACTATGCTGAGATACATAATCTTAAAATGAACGCTCAAAAATCACATATTTCTCATTTTTAGTTCAAATAAAACGAACGATCACGAACGAGGCAATTAAAGATAATTTAAACCTTAAAGTCCAAAATACAACAATGCCTGTAACCAATGAACTCAAAAACCTCGGTATTATATTTGACTCATCTTTACAGTTCGATTCGCATGTAAAAAAAAAGCTTCAAATCACCTATATGAGTCTTAAAAAAATCTATGGCCTCAAACAATTACTACCCTCCAAAACAAAATATTACTTGTCTGACAGTTTAATACTGTCTTTGTTGGATTATGATATATTTGTCTATGGCGACTCTAACGATGCAAGTAGCAAAACAGAACAGAACTCTTGCATGCGGTTTGCTTACGATATACCATTTAGACATCATATAACTCCGTATTTAAATAATATCTCGGTTTTAAATATGAAGAATCGTAGAAAATATCATATGTACAATTTTGTATATAGAATTTTAAAAACTGGTGTAAAGTGGGTTGTGACGTAGTCCGCTTCTCTCAATAAAATCATAAATCTGTCACACAAATTGTCGAGACATGTTGACATGTTAGCGCTGTACTTGCAGACATACAGAAATGCCGACATTACCTCAAGGTATTTAAAGATGTACCCCGAACGACGGCAGCCTCATAAAGCCTAATTCAGAAAAATCGTAGTTAATTTAATTAACCATGAGCCTTCGAACAACTTAGAAGCGAATACCCTAGTGCATCGGTAAGAACTGTATAATAGGAAATGTATGTATCAGCGGTACAGAGTACAGAGTGTTAAAAAAGAATAAGTACCTTCCATACAAACCCATAATAATTCAAGGACTTAAGGAAATTGATTTTCCAAGACGACTACTCTTTTGTGGTATACTAGGAAGTGTAATGAAAATCCCGATTTTGTGACCCACGTCTTGTGGTCCGATGAGAGTAGGTTTACGAAATGTGGAGTTTTTAGTAAGCACAACCGTCATCATTGGGCTGTGGAAAACCCTCACAAAGTGGCAGAGAGACGCATACAGACCAGATTTGGAAGTAACGTTATTTAATCTAACTTACCTTTTTTAATTAGGCACCTATTTATAAATTATTAATCATTTCAGGAAATCGACTTAACAAACCTAAACGGACAGAAATACCTAGAGTTTTTGTGAAATCAGGTTTCACTGGCTTTATGAGCTACTCTAACGGAAGATGCGTTTAGAAGAACCTAGTTTCAACAGGATGAATGTTCGGCTCACAACACCATTTAAGTCATAAACTTCTTAAGAGAGCAGTTTGACAAAAGAATTATTTCCTTAAATGGTCCAATATATTGGCCTCCTAGATACTCCGACTTTCCGCCCTTGAATTTCTACCTCTGGGGTTACACGAAGAATGAGGTCTATGCATTTGTTCCCCCATGCGACCATAGAAATCCTGAGAAAAAGAGTTTTGGACACATTTAGAAATATTAACGGAAATACACTTGTCAGGGTTGTACGAAGAACAGTCACCAATTGTCAAATGGGGCCTCGATGCAAATGGACGTCATATGGCAAATCTATAAATTAATGTAACCCAGGTACGAAGTAGTTAAGAACTTATTTAGATTTTTTTTAGTCGTTATTTACGCTCGTGTTGTATTGAAAATTCAATGCGTTTAATTAATATATTACTTATTAATGTAATCATGTGACAAATAAATCATAGCCTCCTTAGAAAAAATTGAGACCTAACTTTAGGGAGTGTGTTAGTTCGATGTTATTCAAATTTTTTATGCTCTTGTAAAACATCACTAGACTTGAAAATTTACGCTCTTTCCAAAAATCGAAAAATCCAATATGGCGGCCTTAAGAAAAATGAAAGTCTAGGCGGATTGCGGGATAACAAAAGACGATGAAGATACGCCGTCTTATTCGTCTTAAATAAGTGTCCGAATAACGCCATATTTTGATAGCTGTCAAATTTACCCTTTTTGGTTTTACTGGCCAGAAACGGAATCCGATATTTTCGTTTTTTTGCCGATTTTATCAAAACCAATTGACCGATCGTAAATCTGAAGCCGGATATCGAATGCGCTAAGTTTCCTCTAAAACTATTCCCATTTAACCTTTGCTGTAGGTATAATAAGAGCCGAGATTCCCTATATAGGGAAGTGAATCTCGGGCACACTGTAGATAAAATTTCAACGGTATTGGTTGACACCATTTTTTTGATGAAAACAGAAGTGAGTTTAAAAAATGCTTTCAGCAAACATTGCACTTCTTGCACTGGTTTTCTCAAGTTGAAGTTTTAGTATATAGTATATAGTTCATTTATTAAAATTTAAGCGTTTGACAGCCTTAAAAATAAATTCGTTATCAGGGATCTTTTTTCCTCTTAGATTAACCTTTTATAAAGGAAAAATTTTATTATGTATGTAAAAAGAAGAAAATAGATTTGCCCCGTTTGAAAGTTTTTTTTTAAAGCTAAGCGTTATGAAAATCGCCCAAATTATCTTCACATTCACACACCCATTCGTAAAAACATATTTTTTTATGCTTTTACGTCCGTCGTAAAAGGGAATTTTGTAATTGTAAAAAAATCACACTCCGACATTCTTTCAGATCTTCACGTTTCAGGGCTCTTAGATGACGAAACACATATTTTCTTAATTACGTCGGTCTGTCTGTCTGTGTCGGCGTAACTAAAACACTACTTATTTGATTGACTTCAAATTTTGGTCAAAAATTAAGGTTCATATGGGAATTATCTGGTAACATTTTGGTAAAAAATCCGGTATGGCGTTCTAGTAAAATGTTAAAAAATGATTATTAAAAAACTACTTATCCAATTTATCTCATATTTTGCAGAAACATCAAGTATTATTTTGGAATCAACTGGTAACATTTTGGCACGAATCCAAGATGACGGAACAAAATGGCGGCTTAATAAAATATTTAAAAATTCAGCCTGAAAAAATTGCTTAATGGTTTTTCTAGGCTGTGCGTCATAACTAATTGTGGTATAGGGATCAACTAGAAAAAATGTGGAGCTAAATTTAAGATGGCAGAACAAAATGGCGGCCAAATAAAATCTTAGTTATCGTGAAAAAATCACCCCCTCAGGTTTTACACAGTTTTAGGTTTTAGTGTCCCTAGATGCCAAATAAATGTGTTTTATCAATTCCGTCGGTCTATCTGTCTGTCAGTTCGCGGCATAATTTAAAGACTACTCAGCCGATTTTACTTCAAATTTTAATAAAAAATTAAGAATCATACGGAGATGACCTGGTAATTTTTGGGAAAAATCCAATATGGCGAACAAAATGGCAGCCTAGTGAAATGTTAAAAATAAATATTATTAGAAAACTACTTATCCAATTTATCCCAAATTTTGCACAAAAATCAAAGTAATATATTGGAATCAAGTGGTAAAATTTTGGTACGAATCCGAGATGGCGGTTCAATAAACTATTTAGGAATTCAGCCTCAAAAATTACATAATGGATTGATGTGCCATAGCTAATTGTGGTATAGGGGTCAACTAGTACAATTGTGGTAATAATTAAAGATGGTCGAACAAAATAGCAGCCAAATAAAATGTTGTAATCGTGAAAAATCACCCTCTTAGGTTTTAGATAAGCGTCCACAAATACAAAAAAATATGTTTTATCCATTCCGCCGGCCCGTCTATCGGTCTGTCTGTCAGTTCGCGGCATTGTGTGTTATTACTAATTATTGTGGTATAGGGATCAACTAGCAAAACTCTGTTACTGATTTAAGATAACGGAACAGAATGGCGGCCAAATAAAATATTTTTAATTGTAAAAAATCACCCTCTTAGGTCTTACACATCTTCACGTTTTAGCGCCACTAGATGCCAAAAAATATGTTTAATTAATTCCGTCAGTCCATCTGACAACCTGTCTGTCTGTCAGTTCCCGGCATAGCTTAAATATTACTTATCCGATTGACTTCAAAGTTTGAGCAAAAAATGAGCGGCGTATCCAAAAATCGTATAAAAAAATCCAATATGGCGGAACAATGTTAAATTGGTATATATAATATATGAGGTTAAAATCCAGCAAATATAGATTCTATCTCCAGCATAAAATTCAAATTATCAGTTTATCACTATTCTGTTGGTCCGCAGATATTAAATTTCTAAATGGTTTTCGTTAACGATTCTTTTGTTGTTATGTTAGAGTGGTGTATTATTTGAGGTAAGGAAATATCTGCGAAATTTTTTTTTTTTGGATCGTAGACCCAAATAATCCACCATCTAATATAACAAGAAGAGGATCGAAAACCATTTAGAAATATAGAAAGTTTTGTTGTCAAATTTGGAGACAATTTCAACTAATTCAATCCAATCTAGCATCAAAAGTTAGAAAGGAAATGACAAAGTGGTGCGTGACAACACAGTGGAATCCTGACCCCACATACTTAGAGGAAATGATGAACATCACGTCCATAGAAGAGGAAGTTCTACTAACGACTTCCCAAAGTAACTCCGAAAACCAAAGGGCGACAGAAGTTTTATCTAGGGCACCCCTTACGAACCGTGTCCAAGACAAACGTGCCGCCTTAAGCGCTGAGAGAAGAACCGGATAAAAAAGAGGAGGTAACAGCGTCAGAGAGGTCTCAAAGAAAAAAAGCAGGCGTGTACCAGTGGTACTTTGAAGCCAGCCCCCACAGTCGAAGCCGCTACAGACGCTGTCAATGGGCCGCTGAAGAATGACCCCCCCGCGTCTCAAAAAGACCATAAAGCAAGGTCATCTCAAGGGACTGAAAGAACAACAAAAAAGAGGACTAATGGGACGGGAGGATGACCGGGCTGCCAATAAATCGAAGCCAGTAGATTTTCGCACTGCCCCAGCATCAATAAGAGGGGACCGTAAAAAGGTTTCTCCAGCTAATGTACCAACAAGAGTAACAAGAGGAGACGAAAAAAAGCCGGTCTCATATAGTGCTGCGATGACTGTTAATCATCAGGTCAGACAGATTGGACCAGAAGTGTCACTAAGCTCGAAGCCGAAAACATCCGTTCTCATCTCATAACCGAGACGAAAAAGGCTATAGATGGCCCTGCTGAGGGTCGCCAAGGTCCGGAATTCGGAGTGAGGAACTCTGGGGTGACCAAAAAAAGTTGTCGCCGATTTCGACTAGGACGACTCTCCTCTGCTTACTTAGCCCCGATGGGACAGATAAGGATGAGTTAAATAAATCTTCAGAACAGTCAGGGTGCCTACGCCGAACTGGCTAGCATCATGACTGGGCAATCTGAAGAAATTGCCGTAATTCAGGAACCTTACTTTTTTAAGAATCAAATAAGGGTTCTCGAGGTAGCCGGCTTTAAGACTCGGTTGGGGTTATGTGTATATACAGGGTGATTGAATCAATTTTGACCACCCCTTTAACTTTTTTATTTTTAAAGATCGAAAAATGATTTTTTTACTAAATTTTATGGGACAAAATGTAGTTTATTGCGATATATAAAACTATTATACAGGTTATCTCCAAAAAACATAATACGTTAAAGTTGCATTTTTTGAAGCGACACACACCCCCTATACTTACAGATTACTTAAAAGAGCATGAAAAGAGCTTTTCAAAAATACTATATATGATATATTTTACTTTGTTGGTTTTTGAGGTATTAATATATTAATTGATTTTTTTTTTCAATCATATATCCGTATAAAAGAAATCAATAATTTTTGTTCTTAAAAATAGAGTGTGAACTTTACACAACGCTTAACTACTTTATTTTCTAATAAAGGAAAAGAATATTATGAGTATTAAGAAAAAAACATTGCCAGGTTAGCTTAAACGTATATATTAAATATCTCGTATTTTCTCAATAAATGATCTCTATTATACAGATATAAATTAGTTTAAAAAAAAACACCATAACAGCCGTTCCTAACCGATTTAATAAAATTATCAGTATGTAATCTATTGCCTTATGTTAGACGTATCACACAGGATGTTTCACTAAAACGCACCGAATCAATTTTTTTTAATAGAACTATCCGTATATCATTACATAGGTATTTGGATTTTACTCGAAAAAATAAAAACTTTTCGTATGTTAACTCTTTGAGACAATAACAGTTTAAAATTTGACAATGTAAGGAGCTATCAAATCCCAGCCGATCAAACTGGAATAAAACGTATTGCACTTTCCTATCTCTGTTTTTGAAACTACCTAATGACACTAATGCCGGATCGAAAAGAAAATGTCCGAATTTTTATGGAACTGTCAATAATTTACTGTTTTCTGTATTGTTTCTGTCATTAGATGGAAGGACAAGGCTGTGCAACCCGGTTTTCTGTAGTTGACATTTGACAGCTCTTCAAATTGTCAAATTTCATTTTTCAAGTGCCATTATCTCGAAAGCAGTTGAAGATACGTGAAAATTTCAAATTGTCAAATTTCATTTTTCAAGTGCCATTATCTCGAAAGCAGTTGAAGATACGTGAAAATTTTAACTAGGAAAAAAATCATAGATTTTTTTAGTAGAATCCAGATATTCAATAATACAAAGGTTGTTTTATTAAAAAATATAACTCTGATTCGGTGCATTTTTGAAAAACAGTAAAATATCTCCACATACTACAATAAACTGTGTTTTATCCCCTATAATCTTGTGCTAAAAACTAAAAACTCAAGGTTCGTGAAAAGATCTCTGCCGAATTCTAAAAGTGTTTTATATCTAAGTGATCTAGTCGAAAACTACGTAATTGCCGGACTTATTTTCTTAAAAGTGTCATTGCACTCAAATCCTTAGTAGGGCTTCAACTGTGAAGATCCCCTTGGCAGAATTAGATATATGTCGGCTAAAGGAGTATCAGGAAGTACTGTGGATAAAAAAATTTTCGCGAAGAAGAAATCAGGCCAATGGTCTTTCTGATGCAAACTCTTTAAGCGTTTTCAAGCTACGTTGTAGAGTTCTACAGATCCCGATAACAGTTAAGTTTTTCTATAAATCCCGCTTAATCCCTCTGATAGTGCTAAAAAGTATACTCATTAGTATTTACTCAGTGTTTTAACTTTTCAATAACATTTGCATGCAAATTCGGTAAATTCCAATCTACCTATTTGTGACTAAAAATATTTTTAACTTTTAATAATGTTTGTAAAAACCATATATATAAAACTTGTATATGTTTATAATAAATTTTAAGTAGTGTTGAAAATCCGATCTCGTTTTGTTAGTGATTTTTAAACTTTCCTAAGAACAGGGGCGTGCAGTCTATGGAAGCAAGGGAAGCAGTGCTTCCCCATAAAAAATTACAAATATCTTCTAAAATGTAATTTTTGAAATAGGAAAACACTAATTTAGTTTATATTAAAGATACTAAAATATTATCTTAATTATCAAGCCCATAACCTATGCGGGCCGCTAGCTTCTCTGCAGCCAAGTCATGTATGCTTGATTTCCTGCGAATCGAGCAAGAGGTTATTGAACTTTCCACCCGCTGTTTGCAATTTTTGCATTTCAATCGCGTGTTTTAAGTGGGGGGCCGAAGCAATCGTTGGAGTAGTTCTTTGTTTGAACGGCTATCCGTGTGTTGTGTGATACGTACGTCGCGTCGTGCATGATGCGATATGGAAGACAATAATACGGACGTGGATATGCAAATACCGTCAACTTCGGCTGTCGGTAATAACGTTGAAAATGTTGGAGAATTTAGTAAGAAGAGTATGTGTGAATGTGTGGTGTGTGTCTTAATAATAAAGGGATTTTCAACATTAAACTTCACTGATAAGCTTCAAATAATTTCCAACGGAAAGGCAAAACAGGGTGTGAAAATATAAGTAAATTATTTGGTTGGCCATGTTTACTTTTTGAAAATGAAAAAGGTCTCTGGAATAAAACTGGTTTTTCCTATTTAAACTATTTCCATAAAGCTGTAAAAAGACACATTATGTTCAATGCGCATTTGCAGGCCGTCATAAAAGAAAAAGTCTTCGGCAAAACCGGAATTGAACACGCCCTTAGTAAACAGTTGGAAATTAGTCATCACCAAAACAAAGAATTAGTCGATGAAAATAAGCAAATATTAAGAAGACATATCGATGTTGTTTGTTTTCTCGGACAGCACGAATTGGAATTTAGAGGTCATGACGAAATAATGGTTTCTTCAAATGAAGATTTACTTAGTTTAATGGCTAAATATGATGATTGCTTAAAAAATCATTTAGAGCAGTCTAGCGTTTTTCGCGGAACGTCGAATCGAATCCAGAATGAATTAATTTCCGCTGTTGCAACCATTATTCTAAAAAGAATTAAGCAGGAGATTGGCGAGGCGCGGTTCATTGCTATTGTTCTGGACGAAACAACTGATATCACTAATTTTAGCCAATTATCTATAGTAATACGCTACGATAAAACAGACGGAAGTATTCAAAAGCAATTTTTAGGTTTTAAGAATGTGTCCGAAAATCGTACAGCATGTGCATTATATACCGTAGTTTATAACGTTACTAAAGAAATTAATGGAGAGAAAAAATTAGTTACTCAAAGCTATGATGGAGCTGCAGTGATGTCAGGACAATTAGGGGGTCTGCAAGCTACAGTTCGAGAAACTTTCTTGAAACTTAAATGATTATAAATTCCTCGAGCTCTGCAATTTCGATGCATTTAGAGGAAAAACTATTCTAGAAGATGCGTTTAAATCTCTTCTTCTTCATTATGGCCAGTTCTTCGACCGAGTGTTACTGCGATCTGAACTAAAAGTGATTTACGAAACTGAGGACATTGGCCCAAAAAATAATGCTAAGGAACTAATACAATTTTTAAAAGACAAGGAGCTGGAAGATGCCTACACCGAAGTGTCGAAATTGTGTGAATTAGTATTGACAATACCTGCCACAAGTTCATCACATCAGTAGAACGCAATTTTTCAACACTTAAACGTATAAAAAATTTCGTGAGAAATTCAACGGGACAGGAGAAACTTTCGCATAATCCATTGAATATAACTTCTCCAAAATATGTCGGAGCATCGACGTTTTTATGATTACATTACAAATAGGTAAGTTTCTAAAAATTGCTTCCCTTTCTTAAAATTTCACCGCACGCCCCTGCCTAAGAACATTTGGCTAGACAGCTTACCGAAACTTACATCCTCTCCTAATGTGGAGGGTTGTTTGGAATACAGGTACTTAATCCCGTGTCAAATAAAATCTTTGTTAAAAAAATTTCAAAGTGGCATAGAACCGGGTGGAATTTTTGTGATTTATCTTAACTCGGATTTGCTAATCAAGTTTTTGTTTTAATTTTTATACCTTTTTGTTAACAATACTATTTAATCAAAACTTATAGATAATCCTTGTTTAGCATTTGTGAAAGTTAATGCTCTTTTCTTAATCTCTGCTAAATTGTGTTCAGTGTTTTAGGACTCCTCTTTCTGTACGTTGAAGAAATTGCTGAAAATAAAATATAACAAAATCCTACGAAAACCAAAAATAATTGCAATTACTCCTTGTTGTAAAAATATTATTATAACCTTTTTAATCAAATTTAAGCCATTACGATAAAAAATTGTTTGTTTGTTGAAGACATAACCTTTATGGAAAAAGATTTAATGGCATTCTAGTGGAACACGCAAATAGAAATTGCAAAAGATTTTTGTAATGACATAAAACCAATTCAAACTATTCGTAAAACATTGAAACATTTTTAAACAATGAAATACGAACCAGATTGTCTATGGGATTGGCGAGATAATTCTTTAGAACTACGTAGATATTAAAGGGATCTTCAATCCCCTGTTTCGTTAATCAACATTCATTTTTCTGACTCTTCGGTCGAAATCTCTAATCAAAACAAACGTAACCCGGATTCCATTTGGAGTTCCGAAAACACAAGCATAGGCGACTGTAGGTCGCTCTGTGAGGATTCTTTACTTGCTACAGAGCATTCATTAAAAGTGGAAAATCAAAGTTTAAAAATATTACCTCAACAAGTGTTCTAAAAAGGCTAAGTCCCATAAGCGCTTTTTCTCTAACTCATTACAAAAATCCAAACCAGCAATGGGAACATGGCAACCTTAATAAGGAAAACCTGAAAAAATATCCTTTTCTACCTGTATTTCGTCACACATTTTGTAATATTTATTTAGTCATTTCTTGACTAAATTGCCTCTGTAAATTTTAATTTGTATTAAGAGAAAGTCGGACGGAAAAATATACATATGAAAAAAACATACATTTGATTTAAGTATATGATACATAAAATGGTAGTTAATCTTATTTTTGCACCTGCTTAAATATCTGTAATTAGCGTTATTACGTGACGCTCCACTAAAAAAGAAGATGTGTGGATATCAACCATGTAGCCAACTTTCTTGTTATAGTACAGAACTCGAACACTTGTATATTTCCCTTTTCGTATTCTCTCTTAAAAATCTTTACAGTTTCTGATTTTTATTACAGTCTTATTAAGAAAATAATGCTTACTTTTTAATTTAAGTATTTTGCGCAGTGCTCAAATGATTTAAGCAGATCAGATATTACGTGAATGCTATAAAAATATAAAAACTGCTCACTGTCATGTTAAAAATTATTTTTCGAGTCAAATAACATTTTAACAAATTCTCCAGAATTACACAGATATAAAACGATAATCGGCTATTTAAATGGAAATATCTATTTTGAGCGTAGCAGATAACATTAGTGCGATATTAGTTTGTAAAGCTCCCATCTATGACACTTTAATATCTTAACTAAGAAGTAATAAATGGATTATCGTAGGGTGCTAATAAACTGTTGGATATGTTTCTAAATACCAAAGAGCTTCATCACCCACAGAACGCCAATGCAGAAGTGAAATGTGGGGTCAGTGATAGGAACAATTCCCCTTGATTCTGTTTTTAAGAAACTTTCTATATTTATGTTTTTATTTTACCGTTATATTAATGGTTTCACAGAAATCTATAATATCCAGTATATAATTCAAAAGGCTCAATTTAAATGCCAATATTATATGAAATGGAAAAAAAACACCGCATTATACCAGCATATTAACGACGTGTTTCTTGAACCTTTTAAGGATTTTTAACACGGTCTCAATAATTACCCAGTAGAAAATGATGGCAATTAATCCGGGTACTTTAGGCATTTTACTCTCTGCTATATACAAATCTTAGATATATCCCCGCTTATAATGGAAAATATTCCCCAGGATTTAAGTTTTAATGTTTATTAAATGCATTTTTTCCATACTCCTGTAGACGCTGTTTAGTATTAACGATGTCTGTCAATGCAAAGGGGGAAATGGGGGCCTTAATGTTAGGAACAATAATTCCTCCCGATTCTGTATTGAAAGAAATTTTCTATATTTAATGTTTACTTTTATATTTTTATGTCACTAATACGTTTATGTTTCACACAAATCTCTAATATCCTGTATATAGTAATTCAAATGTCTCAATTGCCAATATTACCTTAAATGCAAAAAAAACATGGCTATATACCAGCTCCTAACTATTGAATATTAACGAATTCTTTCTTGAGCCTTTTAAGGATTTTTAACACGGTCTGAATAATAACCCTGTAGAAGGTGTAGGCAATTATCTAAGGTATTTTAGGCTTTTTATCCCATGTTATGTACAAAGCTTATCATGGTAAATATTCTCCAGGTTTATTGTTGTTAAGTGTTTTTATTTTTATAAACTATAACCCGTATTTTTTTCCAAACCAGGTGATTTGTTTGGTTGTTTCTAAAAAATATACACCAAAACCACGTAAATTTAGGATACTGTATCTGAATACTGTTTTTCCTGCAATACTTTAGAGTTAATAACTATTTTGAGAATAATAATTATTTGTATCTAATACTGGGAAAATGTATGGGCGTTATGGAATATTCCAACATATTATTATATAGTAAAACATGTTCGAAAAAATATGTTTTAAATCATTATCAGTTTCACATAATAAGTTATGTCTTACCTTAATTTGTCTTCTGAAATATCCAAATATTGTAATGCAAACACACACACATACCCAGGCACACATTTTTGATGATGACAACCATAAAAATAAAACAAAAAACTATCGAATAATTCCTACAAACTTTCGACACATTACTAAAGAGAAAAATATAATGTTTGCTGTAATGTTTACAATATATTTTTAGAAATATTTATAATCAACAGCAAAAGTTATGGTACGAGCGGGAATCGAACTATAACTTATTAACCATAAACGGGCAAATCGTAAAATTATAAATTTGCTAATATGTACGGTACCTAATAGCGATGTCAGATTTGCGGATTTGATCCCCGCTCGTACCATAAATTTTGCTGTTGATTATAAATATTTCTAAAAATATATTTCAGAGATACTTCTATACAAAATACTTGTTAATTATTTGGTAAAATAATTTTTGAAATCTCAGACTATAATATTTCTGGAAGGCCCCTGGAAAACCCCTAAGGATAATGGTAAGTTTCGAATGATCTAATAGATGAATATATATGTCATCATGTTTGTATTTTAATATTATAATATTGTGTACCTTGTATAAAAAAATGACATTGAAACTACGATTTTACTTACTATTTCCATCATTCATGTCAAATTCGTGGTGCAATTACAAACATATAGGAAGGGTTGGGGGAACGCTTCCCCCTCATTATTTTATCATTTTATCTTTTAAAATCGTATATTATTGAATAATATACAGCTTTATACTTTCCATCTTTTAGTTTTTTCTTCAGTTCTAATGACAAACATTTTATATTTATTTTGTATGATTGCATAATACATTTTACTCAACACGTTTAATTATAACTAAGAAAACATCAGCCTAGTGATTTTTGAATCTAGTTAAATAATGATTTTGTGTAAATAAAGTAAACATAAGAGCACTTGCTACGGAGAATAGCATCTACCTTGTTAGCAAAAAAATTACATTGCTTTTTTTGTTAAATGGTAAATAAGTGTTAAAAATTGGTAATTGTTTGCATTTCTGCACCGTCACCGATTTTAGTTCAAACTTCGCTTCTATAGATTTCTACTTATCAGTTATTGTGTGTTATTTCCTTTATGTACATCTTAAAAATCGTAGAGGATAATAAATTAAAAACTTTATAGAAAACGTGGTTTATTTTGAAGTGATGAAATAGAAGCAGATATTGGGATGATCTTTCAACTCTAAATATAAACAAAACACAGAACAAAAATTGGACAGGAAAAATACACATAACAACTGATCTGGTTTTCCACAAATATTCAAAATCTAATAACATAAAACACATACAAATTCTCTGTATCAGTCAAATACAGTGTTTGTAACAAGTGTTTTGTTCTATAAGAGTATCATCAGACCTTAATAAACAAAATGAATATACATGCGTAAAAGAACAAATACCTCTGTGTTGATCAAACACATCTATCTATTTGTCTTGTCTATGTGTTGTTTCATTTTATGTTTCATTTTAATTTTTGGTCTGATGATGCTCCTATAGAGCTAAATACATCATTCCTATCTTTAACTGAGACCCAAACTTTGTGTCTGTTTTTTGCATTTTGAGTTAAAATGGACAGTGGACAAATAAACTATATAAAATACATAATATTCAGAAGATAAATTTGCGCTAATTATCTGTTGTGAGCTTTGCACTTGCATTTGTTTTTTATGTCATTACTGCAACAAATACAGTTTTGTGAAAACATAATATAGGATGCAACTACTAGGTTTTGCAACAGTTATTCTTGGATATAAAACAGTGGTTAATTATGGCTTTGACTTTAATTTAGTTAGTTAGTAACCTTGTTATATGCTAAAATTTATCGCATGGACGATTCTAATGACTTAAACTGTAAGTACTTTACATCGCCCAAAATTGACATTTTGTTTTAGATTACTATGAAAACCAACAAATATAGGTTGAAATATTAAATATTGATCAACATTTACCCAAAAGAGCTAAATAAGGCGAGGATTATTTTATGTCCAATAATGTGAAAAGCTTGATGGCTAAGGGCTGATTAGATTAAATGCTGCCACAACTACAAATTGATAGATAGTAGTGATTATGACCTAAAAAAACTTCCGCAAAATGTAATACTGGGATAATTTTGAGAAAATTGTTGTGGTAAGTTTCTTGATGTAAACTTTAAACGCATACTGGTTTTCATAGTAACCAGCTAACACAAAATACATTAATATAATATATTTTACAAAAACAACACCCTCATGTACAATCGTATAAACATATGTATATCTAACTATAATCTGGGGATTATTCACGCATTTTTTTGTAGCTATATACTTTGGGATGTAAAATGTTATAAAAACATTATAATCCCAACATGGTTTAAATGTTATTTTAACTGGTCTATGTGTATGGGTTGTTATAATTTTGTCTTTATCTCTATCTCATGTAAGAAAACGCCAGTAGTAACAATAATGGATACAGATATCACATGATGAATCATTGGCAAAAAAACAGTTTTAACTTTAAATATGACCCTCACATGAGAAATGTTATAAACATGATAACCCATTTCCGTTGGATTAAAATGTATCGGGAGACTTTTTGTAAATGTAAAAGTAACCAACTAATTAAACATTATGTAACAATTTTTCATGCTTCTTATGTTAGATGTAAATCATGTCAATAAAATCTTCCCAAACTTTTAGACATGTACATATTTTAGGTCGCAACATGTCGAAATCATGTTTTGCCATTTCCTTTGGCAAGTCTGTTTGTTAATTAGTCTAGTAGTGACAAACTATCTGAAACACTTCAAATTTTGTGCATGGGGTTGAATTGGTAAATCTTTAATTTAGTGGAACAAAATTGCGTTTTAATATATATGTTTAAAGCAGTATAAAGAACCACTTACCAGTTTCGTATAAAAATGAAATACATTTTAGTATGTTATAAGGTTGTGGGTAAGGATCCAATATGGTGCCATAATAAATGTTTAAAATAATCCTTAATTAATTTTAAATTTTGCAGAAAATTAAATGTGTCTGTCAATGCAGAAAACTACTACATCGATTATGTTCAAATTTTGCTAAAAAATCAAATATATATATATATATATAAAATTCGCTCGCATTCTAAGCATTCCTACTCTCATTTTTTAAATATTTACTAAAAATTTATGTTATGTATTTTCAAATACCCACAGATTCCTACTTCCTTTCAGCCAAATCTACACAAATGTGAAAATTCCGCAGCCATGTTGACTTTACAATCTCAAATTTTTAAAATGTTGACAAAAATTCATGATGCGCAGTCTTAGATACTCCTAAATGCCGAATTTTAATCCAATCAGAAAAAAATTTTAAAATTAGTCTGCTATGGTGGTGCCGCCATTTTTAATTCTCAAATATTGACTAAAATTTCATAACTTTTATTCCTAAATACTTCTAGATACTGATATTTCAGCCGAATCTGTACAAATTCGTTCGCTATATTGGCGCCACCATTTTGATTTTTGTTGTGCATTCTTAAATAATCCCCACAAATGTTAAAATCATCCTTCCGACCTGTTGACATTATCATATTGACACCGATATTTTAAATTTTTGAATGCTGACACTTTTAAATTGTCCTAGGCACTGATTTTCACTTTTGGCTACACAAGCAACAAAATTCGTCGGCCGTATTGGCGTCGCCATTTTAGATTTCTAAACGTTGACTAAAAAAATTCGGATTTTTTATATCCGAAAGTGCATGCATGTCAAATTTGAAAATAGTCGGTAATGGAAGTGCTCAAAAATCTATTACAAGATTTGAACCTGACATACAAATCAGACGAATTGGAAGCCAATAAAAGCGCGTTAAAAGCATTGATTTTAGTTTAAAACTCTAACACTTGTATTCACTAAAGAGGTTTAACTTTAGACAAGGTCTAACTTGACAGTTACACGTTTAAGACGACATTTTCAACAACTGAACAAATAATTTTTCTAAATGTCACAATTACAACATGATAGTGACATAAGGAAAACAACTAAAAACTAGAGTTTAATAATATAGAAATAACTATTTTCCTTTTAAACTAACCTAACATAATGATTTGATTTTAGATAGTCAAGTAGGGAATGATTATTTCTTTGAAGCATGGCACATTTCTTTCATTTTCGTAGATCAAATATTTTAACAGGTCGTCGTCATTTTGTTTCGACAGTAATGGAAAAACATGAGGATCTGTAAAAACCCGGAACGATAAGTTTTTCACTATTAATGATATTTCCTTATGCGGGAAGTGAAAATTCGTCAACAAATTGCCACGGCTTGGGCATGGGCTATCCCCACTTCTTGTATTATCGTAAACATTGAGAATGTGAAAAATAGGAGAAACATGTTGGCGCATACCCCTAACGTGATTAGTGTGTAGAAGTGTCACACTATGTGAATAATTTGAGGTAAATTGTATAAGTAATATTTTGGTTATAATTTTTAAAAATTTTACTAGGCCGCAGTTTTTTCCGCCATATTGATTTTTCTCCAAAATGTTGCATCCAGCATATACCTCAATTTTTGACAATAATTTGAAGTCAATCGAATAAGTAATTGTTTATCGATGCCAGTAGCAGGCACACAAACGGATGGAATTAAGAAAACATGTTTTTTTGGCATCTAGGGACCCAAAAATGTGAAGAACTGTAAAACCCTTTCGTGAGGGAATTAAAAAGAAAAAACAAAGAAACACTAAGAAGGCAATTCTGTTTGCATGTATTCACCTAAACTATACATTTGTATTGAATGCTTTTGCCTACTTTTTAAAAAGATATACGTATACACTTAGAGATAGCATTATAGTAAAAGTATTTTCAACGTTTTACTCTCACAAACCAATGCTGCATGTTTTTTTTTATTTTTTAGAAAAAGTCGAATATTCTTACAAGATATAAAAAAACGAAATTTTATTCATTTGAAAGAAATAAACAAAAAATTCGCTAAATAACGAAATTGGTATTATAGTGGATGAGAAAAGTGTTCGCTATAGAGTAAATTGTTTTTATTTTTAAAAATGCATTAAATGAATATTAAAAAGTTTCAGGCTAAGCGAATTAGAAAACTTCTAGATCAATTAGCTTAACGTTAACTGAATTAGATGAATTTGGAAAACAACTATTGATTCTGTGTTAATGAAATAGCCAATGAGATAAGCTTTTACTTTTATTCCTAATTTAACAAGTATTTTATGTCTCTAGGAATATAAAAGCATCAACGGATTATAAGATCGATTAAAAATATAAACTCATATAGAAGATAAAATTTCAACTAGAATATTTGAATCTACCAATCATCTCATTTTTCTTTTTTCAGAAAAGGTTTGTCTTAAATGAAAGATTGCAATTTTCTGTGACTTTTCTATAGATTTTGACTGTCAGTAACGGAGTGCTATTCGTAAGCGTTATGCCTATTTTGAATGTCAATTCGAAGATTGCATGGGTATGCTATGCTCTTCATTTGAAATAAATTATTTTTAAATTCTTCCTTTTGTCTACTGGAAACCAACTGCAATTGTATAGCAACAAATTATGATAACAGTGTGAAGTGAAAAATTACATTTAATTGGGTTTTCTGACCGGTTGCATTAAAAAGATAGCGCCAACTGATAGGGTTTGTAAAATTGTTGACAGTTAAAAAAGTCTTTTGTTTGTTAACTTTAGTTGCACATGACTGAATAACCCTTACTTTAAAATGAAACGACTGCGGATTCGCAACCACCATTTGAAAATGAATTGTGAAGTTTCTGTAGGGGTGGTCAGGAACAGGCGACTAAATGGTATCGAGAATATTTAAGTATGGGTGTAGTCGTAGTTGAAATATTAGACGAACTTATTATTGAAATATATCTGACTATAAGCAAGACACTTTATTAACGCTATTCTTGTACAAGAAAATGTAATAGAAAGATTTTGTCAGTTTTATTTTTAAACTGTGAAATATATTTTTTAAAACTATTTATAATATTTATAATCAAGAATGGTAGAATGGTTATGATACTGGTGGGTTTGAATATGTACAAGTGTAAAGAATTGCTTATCAGTGGTAGGATAGCGTAATTGGTTAGAGCGGTGGTCTAGTGATTCGGAGATGCAGGTTCGATCCCTGCTCGTAACTTAACTTGCTGTTGATAACAAATATTTCTAAAAATATATTTCACAGTTTAAAAGTAAACTGATAAGACACTTCTATTCAAAATTTGGCTTATACGAGCATAAAGTAAAGTTATAAATTTACTAATATGGACATTACTTAATAGAGATGTTAAATTTAACGTCCAGTCAGGAATGCCGCGCCATAAAGATAGAATATTTGGTAGGATCAACAATGGTTATGATACTGTTGGATTTGAATATGTACAAGTTCTAACGAATTGCTTAGCTTGCGGTCCGATAGCGCAATTAATTAGAGCGAATTACAAGCTCCCTTGGCTTTTTATATTGATATTTGTTGTATGCATGTACTTAAGATTTAATGAAAGCTATATATTGTATATTAATTAAGTACTTGTATATATTCATTTCTTCTGCATATATTATCCCATTGGATAAGTAATAAATTATATTGTTCGAATTCCTTGTTTTTCTTTTCAATCTTACGTCCCAACATTGGAACCTGTGGTGAAAGATAGTTCAGAATACAACAG
The DNA here is from genome assembly GCA_030620095.1 of Kuschelorhynchus macadamiae. NCBI lineage: Eukaryota > Metazoa > Arthropoda > Insecta > Coleoptera > Curculionidae > Kuschelorhynchus > Kuschelorhynchus macadamiae. The sequence continues at coordinate 143,958 of JAUTXW010003858.1, read as the reverse complement.
TTCTAACCACACTACACCACAACTCAACAACAATATAAACTAAAGTAACTTATCCTTACCGAGACAATTTATAAGTAAATGTGGTCACACTTAGTTGCACCCGCCTGCACCTTTGTCAGGTAATAGCGGGGACTATAGGGAATAGGCCCTCTGTCTTTATTTAGTACTTTCCTGCCACATTTAACTATTTCTATACTCTCAAATGCATCCAATAATCTATTATTAAATACATTTTTAATTAACTATTTGGTAATTGTTTTCCAATTCATGTTGGGCAACGCTCGACTTTTCTATTCTTCCGTATCTTAAATGTGCCATGTGTTCTTTAAAACGAATATTTATGGAGCGTTTAGTTTGCCCAACATATCGCAGTTATTACAGATAACTCCATAGATGCCACTCCTCTCTTTCATGTCGACTTTGTCTTTAGGGTTTCCAAGGAGATTTTTCTAACTGTTCTTCGTTTTGTAGTAAAGTATTTAAAACCTACGTTTTTAAATACTTTTTCTAGACCTTTCATATCTGGGATCATATGGGACTACTATGAACTTATTGAGAGCCTCAGGTACTTGAAGAGTAGTGCACCTTTTAACATTTTCTTATGCTTATTTCTATTTACTAATTTATGTACAAAATTATCATTATATGTATTACTTTTAGCTATAGTTTTAATCCGATTCATTTTATTGTTAAAATATTCTTTACTTAATGAAAAAATAAACCTGTGAGTTAAGAAATGAAATGCTGGCATTTTGTGTTGATGGCAATGAAATGAGTCGGATTTTATATACCTATCAGTATTAGTAAATTTTTTATAAATATCAAATTCTAATTTTTCGTTATTTCTAATAACTAACGTGTTGAGAAATGGTAATTGCCCATTGTTCTCCTTTTCGTAGGTAAAATTAATGTACAAATATTTATTGTTTAATGTTTCTAAGAAAGTATCCAAATTTTTTGTTTTGGTATTAAAAAGAGCAAATATATCGTCTACATATCTATACCACACCTTTGGGAAATACTTGACTTCTTTTTTGAATTGGGTTTCTAATCTACCCATAAACAAATTTGCACTTCTCTCAAGTTCTTTAAAATATTTATTGTTGAACTGAAAAAAATTTTCATTCAATCATAATTTATTTCTTCAATTTATTGAATTCAAGCAGTTCCTTCAGGCACTCTAAAGTTAGTAGTGGTATGGGTACACTTGTAAACAATGAGCTTACATCGAAAGATATTAAAATTTCACCCTCTTTCAAGTGAACATTCTTAGTTTTATCTAAGAATTCTAACGAGTTAGTAACCTCAAAGTTATCGTACGAGTTACTTAATATGCTGAATTCTTCTACTAACCATTTTGAAAAAGTGCACGTTGGTGATCCAACAGCGGGAACAATAAATCTCAAGGACTTCCCAGATTTATGAATTTTGGAAAGGCAATACAGTTTAGATAACTGTGGGTTACTATGTGAAAATTTGGATTTTAGATTATTGGATACAAGGTTTTTACACTGTTTCAAGGTACTTTTTACTTTACTTTTTGTTTCAGCTTTTGGATCTTGTTCCATTAATTTTACGTACGAAAAGGAGAACAATGGGCAATTACCTTTTCTCGACACGTTAGTCATTAGAAATAACGATGAATTAGATTTTGATATTTATAGAAAATTTACTAATACTGACAGGTATATAACATCCGACTTATTTCATTGCCGTTAACTCAAAATGGCAGCATTTCATTTTTTAACTCACAGGTTAATCAGTTTTCCATTAAGTAAAGAACGTTTTAACAATGAAATGAATCAGATTAAAAATATTGCTAAAAGTAATTGATATAATGATAATTTTGCACATCTATTAGTAAAGACTATAAGCATAAGAAAATATTAAAAGATGCCACTGCTCTTCAAGCACCTGAGGCTCCCAGTAAGTTCATAGTAATCCCATATGATCCCAGATATACGAGAGGTCTAGAAAAACAATTTAAAAACGTAAGTTTTAAAGTAGCCTACAAAAACGGAGAACAGTTTGAAAAATCTCCTTGAAAACCCTAAAGACAAAGTCGACTTGAAGTAGAGGAGTGGCATCTAAGAAAATAGCTGTAATGACTGCGATCTAAAAAATGTTGAGCAAACTAAACGCTCCATTAACATTCGTTTTAAAAAACACATTTCACATTTAAGATACGGAAGAACAAAAAAGTCAAGCGTTGCCCAACATGCTTTCGATAATAATCACCAAACAGGAAATTAATAAATTAATTATGTCTCTAATTATTGGATTATTGGATGCATTTGAGAGTATAGAAATAGTTAAATGTGGTAAGAAAGCACTAAATAAAGACAGAGGACCTATTTCGTATCTATTGTTTACTTGTCAACGGTGCAGGCGACTGCAACCAATTGTGACTACATTTACCTATAAATAGTCTCGGTTAGGATAAGTTACTTTAGTTTATATTATCTGCTGATGCTGCTAACTTGGTTAGCGAAATATTTGCACTTCAACGTATACCCACTTTTCCATTTTAATCATATTTTATGAGCCTAGAAAGAGCAGGTAATGCTTAATTGCTCTTCTGTTGCAAAATATTAAGTGTACAATATTCTCTCAAATGAAGAACCTAATTAAGATCAAGCTTAACATTGGCAACTTCAATTCATATAAAATTCCGAGTGTTAAAATCGGGCACGAAAATCTCTTTATTCAATAAAAGATTTTTTTTCACCGCTATTGCAAAAATCTATCTGCTACCTAATAAAGCTACTAAACTCTAAAAAAATAACGTGAGAACTTCAGTTGATGACTTTATTATATATATATGAAAATCAAATATGATTTAAAACGACGCCTTAAACTCTGATGATAAAACAGAAAACTTAAAACTGATTTTGCTGTAAAAAAACTACGCTACTGGTGAGTAGGTTGTGATGCTACCTAACCTAACCTATGTTGCAATTTACTCTATACTTTGTTTATGAGATCGGTCCATTTTTCTTCCACTGATGTAAAATCTGCCACACAATGACTGATCTATTATTTGAAGTGATTTCTTATAGGACTGCTGAGTCTATCCATTTTGCCACTGTTACGTTACCTTTCTTGCTAGGTAATATCACTAAATCTGGATGTTCCTTTAAGAGGTGCCTTCTTTTATAAAACGTATCTCTTAAAAAATGTTTAATATCATGATTTTTGTGTATGAAATGTGTTAAGATGTTAGCATATCTAGCTCTTAAGATATCTTTCTCTGAGTCATTACAACTTTTTTTCTTTTTAAATAGTTTATTCCCAACTAACTTACAGTAAGTTAATTTCATTAAAGGTCTGTCAAGATATAGTGATTTTAACCTCTTTAGTTGGAGGGCAAATACTAAACTTAGAACCAAGTAATATTAGGTCAATTATTTCAATGGGAATAGGATGGTTAGGATCTTAAACCATTTTTGTTGTGTTAAAATTAATTTTTTTCATTTTGTAATTTGATTTTGTTGAGCTTATTGGAGTTTTTAATATTATTAAAACGTTAATCTATCATATTCTTGCAGAATGTATGCAGATAATATATTGGAGAGTTGAAAAGTAATGTTAGAAAATTGATCTTTTAAAGTTTTTAGCTCAAAGAAAATTACCTTTAACTCTAAAAAATATTTCCTTAACCCATTATTGAAATTGTGGTTCCTTCGTCCAATTGGTCCTTGTCAATAGTAGAACCAAGTGATATGTATTGATGCTGGATGTTCTTGTTGTGATGTAGACAGGAGTGACGTTGTGTTGTCCAAATTTGAGGAGAAAAATCTTCCCGTTACATAGTGATGCCTGTTTAGTTCTTATTTTGGCCAGATATTTCAACAATCCGACAGTTATTATTTTATCATCCGTAACGTAAATTTGAAACTTTAATACAATTTATTTTTGAATGTAATATATAAGTTTTTAATGATACAATCTATAGACATATTTTTGATACCTCGATGGGCTCCAAAATTTTACCTATTTTGTTCAATTACGTGCCTGACGGTTATGTATTGTCTAGAATATCCCATGTCCCTATTGTTAAGACGTACGTTGAGGATCTCATTCTATCTAGGGGTACAGTTGACGCAGCCCTTGATTTTGTCAATTCCTATAATCGACATAATCAGTTCATGAAGGAAGAGGAAAAACTCGGTTGATAACACTTTTAATATTATCTCTATCTATCTATCTATTATATAATATTATATATCTCTATACCAACACCTGAAAATTCAATTAACTTATCTCAAAACACAAACAGGAATTTAACTCATAAAATAATATATTTTTCTCTCTAGCATTCATTGAACGCCTCACAGCATTGATGATAAAATAGCTGGAAAACAGACAAAGCCCTTATCATTTTTGTGCTCAAATTGAAAACACCTTTAAAACTGAATGGGAATAATACAGCGTATATCAGATACCCTGCTCAAATAGTATCTTAACTTATATAGGTCAAACATCAAGAAGCCTTAACGGTCGTATTACATCACACAAAAATGACTGCCATAGGAATATAAACTCTGCTTTAGCAGACCACTCTTTAGGTTTGAACCATATTACTGACCGGAAGGGAGCTCGTATCTTGGACAAAATCGCTTCCTATTATAGAAGTTTTTTCTTGATATAATTCATATAAACTAAGACCCTTTAAATATGAACAAAAAACGACACCCAGAATTTAAGTTCTTTCTATGTACAATTATTTATTTTGAGAGTAAAAAAAGATAAATATATTGCACGCTGTAATCACCTAGCCATATTTGAGTAGTTTTGTGTTAGCAGTCAGTTTTTACCATATAATATTTAGTTATTAACTCAACTAACATACCTTTTGTATTCCTTATAGTTTGTCCTGAGGAAAAATAAAATAATTTTCTCAAAGCTTTACTATACAAAAAAATCGGTAAATTTCCCACGTTATGAATGTTTCCCTTTATTAGGAATAATAAATAAAACTGTGACTCAATTAAGTTCGGTACATAGTAATTTAGTAAAACATATTTTTTTGTTGGGCGCCATTATTGTCCACAATTTTGGATTCCTGCCAAAATTTTACAAGTTTCTACCTGTGCCACATTTGATTTTTGGAAATAATTGAAAATAAATTGAATAAATAGTTTTTAAGTGGTATATCGCCATTTTGTTCCGCCATGCTGAATTCCTACCAGTTTATTTTTTAATTTAATTTTCCTGCAAAATTTAAAGTCGATTGAATAGGAAGATTTTTGTAAGTTGATTTCATTTGGCCACCATTTTGTTTCGTACTACAAACTTACGAGTCTATCTTTAGACCACACTGAACGCTTGCTCAAAATTTGAAATGGCTCTACTAAGTAGCTTGATTTTTTGTATATTTTATTATGCCGCCAACTTGTTTTACTATCTTGGATTCTTACCAAAATGTTACCAGTTCATTCTTATACAACACTTGATTTTTGCACAAAATTTGAGGTAAATTGGATAATTAATTTTTTCAGTAATAATTTTTTACCTTTTCATTTGGCGGTCATCTTGTTGCGCCATATTGAATATTTATAAAAATTTTACAAGATCATCCCCATATGATCAGTAACTTTTGAACAAAATTTAAAGTCGATCGGGTAAGTAGTTTTTATATTATACCGCGAACTGACAGACAGACTGATCAACGGAATAGATAAAATATAATATTTGTCATTTAAGAACGCTAAAACATGTAAGGGGTTGATTTTTTTAAGATAACAAACATTTTATTTGACTGACACTTTGTACTGCCATCTTGAATTCGAAACACATTAATACCAATTTATCTCTATACTACAATAATCATATTATTTATTGTAGAAATTTTCGTCATATTTATTATAAGGTATGGGAGTAAAAATATCAGCTACAATAATAGAGGCAATGCAAGCATTCGGTATCACCTCCTCTCCAAGGCGTACTGTGCATGATGTCTTCTGTCAACTGTCATCTGTTAACTACCATCTGTCACGTCTCATCTGTTACGATATCATCTGTCACGATGTCATCTTGGGCACTTCAAGCTGCTAGCGCCAAATAGATGTAATAGTTTAACTTCTCGTTCTTCATACTGCTATCGCCACCTAGAGTTTCACATTTCAAATGTCGTACTTACTTCTTCGAATGCAACGTTATCTATTAGAACATAAATATCTAAACATTAATTAAATATTTATATAATAAAAAAGTCTGGTTTTCTAGAGATTCGAACTGAGGGGGCTCGGGATCTTTGCTTTGAAAATCGACACCAAACCAACAAAATTCTCTTAAAGGTTGAACCGTATATAGTTGTAAAGAGATTAGGAAAAAAATAAACCCTATGATATTTCGGTATATCTCGGGTATTTTCCCTAAATGTTACGTATGTATAATCATATATTTAGAAACTTCACAGGGCATCACCCCGAATTGCGCTAAATATGCATCAAATTAGGTGAATTAAAATTCCTATTTAATTTTCTAATATATTTCTGTTTCCAAACCAAACGGTGAAGACTTTAGTAGGGCAGCAGAAACTTAAAATTATATTAATATATAATAAAATGTCTGTTCGAACGCAAAAACTCCAAGGTACAGAATGTTGCTTTAACCACATACTTTTGTTTCTAGCAGAAATTAATTTGCATGAAGTGGAAATTCATTTACGTCATTTTAATTATCAGTAATCACATAGAGATATTTTGCGATAACAAACCACAAACATTCGTTGTCAGTGAAAATGTACATAGTTTTTTGCCGTTAGGGCCTTAACTAAACGACGCAGAGGGTTGTGGTTTGAGAGGTCTTAACGCCATCTATCGATCTGTGAAAAAATATTTGCGAAAACTTGTAACATGACAAGGCAGGAAAGAAAGAACCAAAATTCGGAGTTATCAATGCTCCATATCCAATTATAATTGGAATACAATATTATGACTTAGTAAAGGAAAGGCGGGAAAAGAAAGGTAAGCTTCGAAGTGATAAATATATCTTTTTGTTTTAAATTGACACGAATTGATATCAATTAGTTCATAAAGGGGTGTCAACAGAGGTGAGCTTCTTCGACTTGATACATTTATTTCTTCATATTCCAGCTTAAAATAAAACATCAAATAATTCGTAAATAGGGTTAGCAAATATAAGCTGCCCATTTATTGATACAATTATCTAATTTTATATACTATTAGCCCCTATTTTTCTTTAAAGAAGCGTCCGTTTTAATGGTTGTAAAATAAAGCGCGTAAAGTGTAAAAAAAAGAAATGTGATTAGATTAGCCTAGCCTAGCCTCAATTAAAGGTTGGTGTAAAAACAAAACACTGTAACTGTTTTTTCTTCATCATTAATAAAATCTCATTTGCGTGTAAAGTTTTTCAACCAAAAAAGATTAGACTGGCCTAGCCTAGTCTTGCTAGAACATCAATTAATTTTTAAAACCAGACACTCTTCATTTACATGTATTTTGTATTAATCACTATTTGTAAAACACTGAAGAATGTAAAATGTGGAGTATAAGGTGAAAATAAATTATTTTAACTATTTAAATAACTTTATTAAAATACTTTTTTTTTCAATAAAACATCATTTATTTCTTTGAAACTAGTATCATACCAATTAGACTATTTTTCTACCGTGAATGTAATTGACTAAACATCTTTACAATATTGCGGTAATTTTATATTAGTAGTATAAAATATTTAACAACTTTGAAATTACAAATTTTACAATAATAATTATTTTTTTAAATTCAGTTTCTTCCATTTGTAGTCAGAACATATGTAAATTAGAGCTTGTTCCGTTGTGTGAACGAACTACTCTTCGACATTTGGTGCAGGTAAAAGTTCTAAAAGTAGTTGGTTTTCAAGATAGGTTGTAACAAATTATCTACGAAAAGTTATGCTTCGGATTTAGCACCAGACGTCATGTTTTAACTTACTACTTATATTTTTTTGAATAATAATTCAAAAAATGTTTCTCTCCTTTCTTTTAGGTCAGTTTCTTTTCTATGCGAGTTAAACATAGTTAACCTCATCGAAACGATTATCCTTTACACTTTAGACAAATATATCGTGGTAGAAAAGTCATGAGTGTGTACTAAAGTAATCTGGTCTGGGGTTCTAAATAAACAAATAGATTTAAAGAGGAATTTTGGAATAATGGAAATTAATTTTTGAAAAAGAAAAGAAGCAAAAAAAACGTATACATTTCCATTCAAACGCACACATTTTTAGCTGCATTTTTAAATATGCAGATTCTGCGAATCACCGGGGTACTAGGGGTTGAACACGAATTCCTTACTTCTTCATGTTCTCATTTGATTTCTCCCGCGTCTGTTTCTTCCTCGCCCACGTCCTCTATCATGACCCCTACATACAGTCTCTCTCAGACGTGGTATGTTTCGAGTAGCTATCCCAACTGTTATTTCTTCCGAGGGTCGATGTTTGAATGTTTAATCTTCATTTGAAAAAAACAAAGTGTCCTCCTTAGGTTCGAGGCATCTATGAATAAATGGTGGACATTCTGTTTTGCGCAATCCTATGTATCCTAATCAGGGCTCTATGCTGACTTTTTTCCATGTATTGCCACAATTCAAACATATCCCAGTGAGCAAAAAGACGTCATAATAACGTCAGAATTTGGTCATACTTTGGCGTAACTAACGTCAGAATATGACGTTGGTTATGACGTCGTGATGACGACACAAAGTCACAGCCTATCGACGTCATCACTTGACGATGTATTACGTCACCGCTTGACGAAAATATCGTCAAGTCATCTCTATGACCAAAAAGACGTGAAAATAACGTCAAAATGTCGTTATATATCAACTAAACTGGCGTCAAAGTATGACGATGAAGCGACGTTTGAGAACGACCGAAAGTTACAGCCCATCGACGTCACTATTTATCGTTACATTACGTCATCACTTCACGTTATTTTACGTCATTATTGACAAAAGTTTGCCTTGTAACTCTTAATCTTTTTAATGAATACAGGGATAGATGTCATAAAGTTTATTTCATCTAATTTTTTTTCCTTTAGAAGCATGCTACGACTTCACTATTTTCCTTATATTACGTCATATAATAATTGACGTGTAAATCCTGTAAGGATATTAGTATTTCAATTTTTTTTGTATTAGTCTACTTTTATCGACAACTTTAATTTTTTGTTTAGGATTTTGGATCAATTAAAACTAAGTAATATATATTTTTTTGAATTGAAAAATATAGAACATTTTCATTGTAAAAACGAAACGAAATGAACATAACACTCGGCATGTGTATCAATTAAATGACAATTTCTATTTTGTTTGAATATTTGTATTTTAACTAAATTGTATTACATCCATAAAAATGTAAATTATTAGCAAAAATATTTTTTTAGGTTTTTGTATACATGCTTAGTTTATTGAGAGAATGTACTATAAAAATATAAAATAATGAAGTTATGGAACAAAATGCTTAGATTATTTTAAGTGTTAAAAGAAAGTTTAACAAGAGTGAAACAATGGAAAAGACACCCAACTCATATTATTAAGGAGAAGTAGCATACATTTTGCCTCAAACAAATGAATGTTGTATATTGTTATATTTTCTGATAAACTACTTATAAAATAAGTATTTAAATTTTGCGATAAAAAAGAATAATCATAGGTAGGGCTGGAGAAACAGTTTGGTTTTCTGTTACATTCTCTAGAAATAAAATATAATGATGATAAAAGTTTCCTCGTAACACCCAAACATACTGAATGCATATAGAGGAAAATTTGTTACTAAACCAGTGTTTAGTACAGTCAATGGTGAGTTGCCAGTACGATGATCCTCATCGAGTTGTAAATTAAATGAATAATCAGTTCTCTTTGGAGCCTTTATGTCACGCAATATAACTCTTCCAGAAACATATTCCCCAATCTGGACACCTGTCACACGATGAATAGCCACCATGGGACTTAGCACACTTTATAAAAGATCGAGCAGGTGAATCACATATGAATCTATGTATTACAACATTATAAGTTTTTTCATTGAAAATAAAACCTTCGTTTAAAAAAAGCGGCAATTCATCAACAAAATCCTTTAATGGCGATGGTTTTGTTTTCCGACAAAATAGCCTATAACAAAAGGGGTGCTTATTACATTTTCATTTTTTAAAAGGCCGAAACTTGGCCAAAACTGTATGTTTGAGCTGCGAAATAAAGGAAGCATATCAATATTAAATGAAATAAGAAATTCATTAAAACTGAATAATTGATTTTAAATATTTATATGTTGTAAATTTTTAACTAAGGCAAAGTGACAATACTGACCACTAGCAACCAGTTTAATATGAGAAGTTTTAATTGGAGTCTTTAACAAAGATCGAGCATCTAAAGGTAAGCTGGTATGTATAGTATTAAGAAAAACCAATAGCTTACTCACTATTCAATGTGGTACTCTGTTTTCAATTGCCGAATGTCTTAAGCTACATTCTAAGTACCTACCAATATCTACACCTCGATCAGACATTTGACATGCTGTCAACAGTTAAATTATTTTCTTTTAAATTTAAACTAGGACCAGAGTCCTCAAACGTAATACTGCTACTTGCACAATTTTAAGAGGTTTTAATAGCAACATGTGTCAAATTATATTGACTTAAGTTATGGGGTGGGTTAGCCTCCAATATATTTTTCAAGAATGTTGAGATATTGAGAAGAAATATCACTAAAATCTTTCTGCATTTTCCTGTACTGTAATATCAACTTCCCTTGTTACTCTTCTATACATCTGACGTTTGCCGTTTAATTAGTTAATCCAATTATTATAATGTTTTCTATTTTTTAAGCGTTGTGTGTGTATTTTAGCCAAATTTTGATCACATTCTCAATTTTTTGTTCCGTAGTTTAAGTGCAGCTCGCTCGATCAGAAGCTAAAATAATAATCAATTTTTAAGGGGAGTAAAGGTATCGAACTACAAAATCAAAATATCTTTAAATTTTTATAAGGTAATACTTGCAAGAACCTCTCCCGTTTATTTTAATAGTAGTCAAATTAATAAAAAAAAATCGAATTACTATTCGTGTAATCCCACGAATGATTTCGTAATTGACCAAAGCTTCTATTCTATATTTAAAGAAATATTCAACATACCAGCAAACAAAATATCAGGAGACGTCACGATTTCTCAAAATTAAAATACAGATTGTATGATTAATATAACTGGTAATGTGTATCTAAAGTAAATTGAGACAGCGAAAAATTTGCGGTACGCTCAACTTACTACATCACGTATATCAAATAAATTTATAGTTAATCGATTTACAAAACTAAGTTTAAATTTCAAAAATCACCCCGCCCATGCTTCACAAAGAAATCGCGGACTGTTGACGGATATTTAGTTTTTATGTTCTCTCAATTTGCTTTAGATACACCATACTTTGTTAGTTTTGATAATAACCCAAAATGTTTATATGCCATAGAAAGCTAATTAGGAATCCTTATGGAATCGAATTAGGGTATGGTTTTTCAATGATCTTAAAGTATTGTTAAAGGTTTTGTAATAAGCTTTAAATCTCTTTTTTATCAAGCTGAAAAAGCCAAATTAATAACAATTGAACTATCTTTGCAATAATCCCAATAATGAGATAAAAAATGCACTTAATAAATTCAAGAGAAACAGGTCTAGTAAAGCTGATTGGGATACCTAGTTACGTCATTAAGGAATGTAGTGATTTTCTGTTAAAACCCGTGTTATATATTTTTAATACTAGCTTTAATACATCTGCATATCTTACATTATGGAAAATGGTGGTTCCAGTGTTGATGCAAAATATCTATCGATCAATGTGCTATCCAAGATTTTAGCGTTTGTCACTTTACAGGATATATGGAAGCGGAAAATTTTGTTTTCTTCCTGAAAAGTTTAATGAAACAAATTGTTCGGTGGCTTAACAAGTTTTTTTTTTGGTAATGATCTGAGAAAACAAAAGCTATCATCATAAGAATTTTATTATAAAGTGCACCCTGTATATTATGTAACTTTTATACCAGATAAAGGTTATACAAGCGATCTTATTTTAGTCACCCTGTATATAAGAAAATATATATTTAAATATGAAAATCATGTTTTTTAATGTTACTAAAAATTTTTTTTTACTTGTGAATACAAAATACAAATATCAAACTAGGTAACAGTACTTATGCATTTTAAACTGCTTACCTACAATAACAATATTTATTTCAAGCCTGATAAAGCCCTCTTTCCAAGCCTCTTGCCATCATAACTAAATAAACTTGCCACAGCAGCAGTAATTATCCCTCTTAATATTTTATTACAGTAGGTGACATCTTTAATACTAGCAGTGAAATAAGCAACCTAAAGCATAATTATTTTAGTTAGTTTCAAGTATTAAAAATATTTTATTTCTTTACGTGCTAAATTCTACCAATTCTTTTAAAATGAGAATACATACTAATCACTTTTGTATAAGTCAATAGTTTTCGTGTTTGTTAAAATCCCTAATATAAAAGATATTGATTCTTAACAGATTATTAACTTTTGCTGCGTCCTGTAAATATTCCTCTAAAATATTAATCTCATTTAGAGTGCTAATAGGCAATCTACTGGAAAATCATCAGGTAGACATTTTACTTCCCTTTTAACTGATTTTCCACTCTTTAGTATTTGCAATATTTCTTTATTTTGCTCTTTTATAATAAAGAAACCTGGAAAAAAATGCAATTTAAAAAGGTATTGATATGTTTGCTTATTGTAAGTGTATTAACTCTAATTTATCATTCAAAAGAAGGACACCAGTAAGTTTTAAAAGATGCTAACAAACTTACTTGATAAATTCTTGTCATTGCTGTCAGTATTTGGCTTCTCATTAAGGGATGGAGGGGTATTTGATGGGGTTAATGTTAAGCGTGCATCACTTTCTGTAACAAAATGTATAATTTATGAAACAGTATTCGTCCTCGAAGTAGGTTTGGTTTTAATTATAAAGGGTTTGTTTTGCAACTGCTACTTGGGTTTCATAAAAATATATAAGGGTAATATTTTAAAATATATTTTATGACCTTCCTGAATGCAATATTTAAATCATGTATCTGTTATCACCTTTTAGTATTGATTGCACCTGCTAATTTATATTTTTATATAATTTAGAATGATGCATTCTGTAGGGTATATATGTGGAATAAATAAATAAATCTACAGAATAAATGAGAAAGGACCCTGCACTGGACAATGATAAAATATATCTCAGTTTTATGATAACGTATACATCATAATGTTAATGTCTCACGTCTATCCTTAATAAAATAAAAAAGAAATGTATACCCCTCAATAAGGAAGTTGAACTGCAACTTACTGGCGAGGGTGCCTCGCTGCACCTGCTAAGAGTTTTAGAGTTTGATTATAAGAAAGGCCTTTCAATTTAATTTCAGGAGGTTCTGGCAGTTTTCTACTTGGTTCTTCTTCGTCACTCTCAACGAATCTTTGAACCCTTTTTGGTATTCTTTTTTTAAGAAATTTTTCGTCTTTTTTAGATTTTAAATTTGATGTTTTCTCTGCCTTTTTGGCTGTGTCATAAGAATCTAAAAATAATAAATCGTTAATGGTTGTGTCTTGTAACAGTTGAATATTTTAATGTAGTGATTTTTAATTTTTTCATTGTTAGTTGCGTTTAGAGTTAAAAACTAAAGTATTTTTTGGCTTTTTCTGAACTGAATAAAAAATATGTCTAAAATTAATTTTACTTAAACAAATATTTAATAAAATTACATATTTCAACATGCAGGCTAGTCTGCCTACGGAATGTTTCGATACATAATATAAAGAATACCAGTCAAGTAAAGGAACGAATTGAATATTTAACTTTAAATTGATTGAAAACAAATATGTATATTTATGAAAATTATATATATAAACATGTGGACTAATCTGTCCACAGAATGTTTAGATACATAGTATATTATTTAAGCAAAATTAAGAAATTGTGTCATGAAACTACCTGACCTGCCTCCTTATATAACATTGATTTATAGTAATATTAAGCACAAGCATAGTAATAAGATTTAAGAAAGATGTGTTTACACGGGTGTAGTTTATGACAAAATTTTGGCGCCTAATTTATTTTTTTACCTTTAATATCTTTTTTATATAACAGTTTTGAAAAAAAATTATTTTATTTATTGAACAAAGTATAAGCTCAGCACAATTTAATTGTATTTAATTAAATTCAATAATTATAACAATATGTACCTAATTATTTTTTACTTACCACTTTCACAAAATATTCTGTCTACTGAATACAATTTCCATCTCTCTTCGTCAATTTTTTCGTTATTTCTGAGAGCTAGGGCAAATTTTTCGGTTTCATTGTAGCGCGGCCAAACGATTCCTTTTTAAGAGGTGTCAGCCATGTTTTCCTAATTACTGACAACCCTCCCTGATCTCTGCCGTCTCTATGAGAAACATGTTGAATGGCGTCGGATTGGCTCTAATGACGTGGTACGTCCTTTGGACGGCCAATCAGATTTAGATGATTCGAACATGTCTTTAAACTTAAGCTTTTATTTTCACCGGTGAAACTGGGTAATTTAAAAATGCGTTGGTAATACGAAAAAACAATTTTATTGTGCTGCTCTGCGTTCTATCATATTGTTTACTAAATAACAAACGCAAAATACTTAAGTAAAATCTCATCCATAATATTACAATGTTAACTTTGCAATATATTATACAGGGAAAGAAATAACTGTATGAAATAAGGACTGATTTTTTTTTTAAATAGGTATATCTATTTTACCTACTTTGTAAAGTAAAAATAAGGATATTTGTTCTTTTTGTTTTTGTTTTTATAATTTTTGTTTAATTACATAGAAAAAAGGTAACATCAAAATATTTATGTACCCATTTAATGACGTAAATATACGTCATATGAAAACGTATATGTACGTGATATGTATGACGTCAGATATATAGACGTACTGAAGTAATTTTTAATGTAAATACACGTCACACGTTTGACGTCAACTGTATATACGTCATACATATGATGTCAGCTATATAAACGTATAACTAGGCCATTCGGTAACGTAATTATAGCGTTAATATACGTCATATGTAGGACGTCATCCGTTTGAACGCATACTTACATCCTTAAATGACGTTTATATACGTCATTGTTTGGTCACCTGACGTAACTGACGTTTATATGACGTCATAATGACGTAAGTGGACCTATGTCGGTTCACTGGGATAAACAGCGCAAAATATATTTAAAATATAAAGGATCGTAAAAGTATTTATAATTACATGTTTTTGCATCATCAGACCTCCCACTATGTGATCCAACAATGAGCGTCAGACCTTTAGTTCTGTACGTATGCTTTTGCTCCTTAAACATTATTATTTGAATACATAAACTCTGTAAACTTGGTTTAAAAGTAATTTAAGTTTTTTCTGTTTGTATGTAATAACCATTAATTATTAATATCCACTCATCTGGCAACAGCGTTTCAGTTTTGATGTGTTTGTTCTATTTGACCCAAATGAACCAAAAAAAAAATAATTTAAAATAAAAATGTTTAAAAATCGGAGATACTAGACCAGACCCTTATATTTACTATATAATATTTACTATATAAAAGATATTTTACCGATTTTTTATAAAGTTAATAAAAGTTAATAACTGAGATATTAAAAAACTAAAAGCATTTTCTATTAAGGGGGAACTGCACGCAGTATTATGGATCATTTGCAAGCCTTCCGCCGCTGCAATATTATGATAAAACTACAAGAGATATGTATTAGCTTCAATGTGATTTCAATAGGGAAATATGTGTAGTTGGGCGCTAAATGCGATTTTTATGAAAAAATCAAATCTAGAATTATAAAATAGAAGTAGATTTGTCCATTTTCGACCATTTTTCGACCACTTTTTGACGCAAATGCCTTTGCATATAATTTTTTTTTTCAAAAATGACTCTTTACCGCCTTGCATTGATCCTTTGTCTACATAACTGCAAAATTTGAAACGGTAAATCGTACTCATGTCTTTGTATTTCTGCAGCGCGTGAACCCTTTTGAACCCATTTTTAAACGAAATGTAATTTAAATTGCCTATACATACCACATTGTTTTGAGGTCGGACGTGCAGGAAGTTTTTTTCTAATACGTAGGTACCTTTTGATCTTACTATGAACTTGACTAGACCTTGTCGCTAGTTTTTCACTCTTTGCGTGCAGTTCTCCCTTAAGAATTTCCACAATTTTATTGTGTCATTAACTCATTTTTTAAAATCCAAACCTATAGTTTATTGAATAAGTATTTGATATTCTGATTACAACAAAGTGTCATAGTTGATATGAATGACAATTCTTTCATAAAAAAGTTATTCTTTGTCTACCTTGCATTTACTAATTCTTATGTCGATGTGTGATATATTGTTGTAAATTGTACCCAAGGTTAATTTAGGCAGCGGAAAATTTGGTGTACGCTTAATTTACTACACCACGTATATCAAATAAATTTATTTTTATTCAGTTAATCGGTTTAAAAAAAAAAGTTTAAATTTCTATTACGCCGCCCATGGTTCACAAAGAAATCGCCGACTGTTGACGGATAATTGTTTTTTTCAAATATGGAATAAAAAGGTTTTAATTATAAAATCGTGACCTGATGTTGATACCTCAAATACGAAACGTCGTAACTAAAATCTATGAACGTGATATGATAAGGTGGAGGAAATTATTTCTATATAAATAGTTGAACGTGAAAGTAAATAACTACTCCTTTTACATTGCTGTAAGTAGTTCAAAATAAAATAATGTTTCTTTCAAAGATTGAAAGCTCTTATATTTGACTGCTAAACAAAAACCTAATTATTAAA
This sequence comes from Kuschelorhynchus macadamiae, assembly GCA_030620095.1. Classification (NCBI taxonomy): domain Eukaryota; kingdom Metazoa; phylum Arthropoda; class Insecta; order Coleoptera; family Curculionidae; genus Kuschelorhynchus; species Kuschelorhynchus macadamiae. The sequence goes on along the minus strand of JAUTXW010003858.1, from coordinate 127,075 downwards.
TTAATAATGGTATTGGATAAGAAAATAACTTATATTTAGTAATATACTTAAATTATGTAGTAGTATACTTAAATTATGGCAAATTGAGTTCAATAATTATCTATTTTTTCAGAAACGATGAAAAGTTCCCTTCACTTTTTTTTGCTTAAAATGAGCCGTACTTTTACTAGATATAACTTTAAAAATTAATTAACATTTTTTTCTGTCTTTCACTTTTTTAGATACCGAAAAACATATTTTGTTGGTCGTGGTATAGCTGAAAAACTACTAAACCCAATAACGTCATAAAGAAAAACCATGTCGTTGACTTAACCGATTGACTTCAAATTTTGGTAAAAAATTAAGGGTTATATAGGGATGACCTGATAACATTTCGGTAAAAATCCAATATGGCGGAACAAAATAGCGGTCTAGTTAAGTGTTAAAAAAATTATTACTAAAAATGACGGGGATGAACTGGTAAAATTATGGTACAAATCCAAGATGGCATAAGAAAATGGCGCCCTCATAAAATATTTGGGTCAGATCTTGCAAGTTATTTTTGAAGCAATTCGCTTTATCGGAAGTGATTGACATTCGGTATACATACACAAACCGTATGACAATACAACATTATGTTATCTTATACAGAATGCGTAAAAAATAATGCTAAAAAGTTCAAAGCAATTCCCGTTTCAGGAATTGACTGAGATTTGGTATACATACTTCAGTGGCGGCTCGTGGATTTAAGAACGGCTGAAGCGCAGTGTAGCTAGGTGCATAGCACCGCAGGCCAAAATGTTTCGTGGTGCCACGCCCAAAATGGCATTTTTTCTACCTTTTTATGATGTTAATTTCTACCTTTTTATGATGTTAATGTGTCGATTGTCCGAAGAATCAGATTCAATGTGCCACTGAAATGCCATTTCTTGTTCACCCAAAAAAACAGTCGCACGAATAGGTAACTATAAACCATCTATTTAGAAGAACATTGTCATTAAACATTTTTATACACAAACTTGAATTTTCCCTCAAAGCGTCTTCAATTGTACTGAGGCCTTTCTTTAAATTTGCAAATGAAACAGCTCACTAATTATGTTCCAAAAAGCTTCATGCCTACTACAACCTCTCCTCACATCCCCAAAATTGTTGAATCCCTCTTTATTCTGAAGTCTGAAGCGGAATTTTTTACTGCGGATTGTAATTCCTCAACTCGTCGCTCTGATGAAAAGGTCTTCGGCGCGCTACGTTTTTAAGTCATTATTATTTTTTGAGTAATATAAGGCACTAGTTTTGATAGAAAATAATGGCATAACTAAGTAAATAACGTGAATTTATATATAACATAATATATTTTTATAATAGAAATGTAGAATATAAAATGCTTAATATATTAAGTAAATTGATTGAAAAATGTATGTGAAGCAGCGCTTCACCCGCGTTCTCTGGCGAGCCGTCACTGACATTCATACACTTGATGATGATATAATATTATGGTATCCAATCGTTAATCTCTTGTACAGGGTGCGTAAAAATAATGCTAAAAAGTACAAAACAGTTCCCGTTATCAGAATTGACTGAAATTTGGTACATATATATAAACCCGGTTACAATACAATATTAAGGTTCCAAATCGTAAATATCTTATATAGCGAGCGTAGAAAATGCAAATTATAACCAAATAGTTCTCGTTAACGGAATTGACTGAGATTTGATATGCATACATAACCCGTTGACAATATAATGTTATGGCGTCTAATGGGGAAAGTGAAGTAATATAATAATGTGTGTGAAAAATAATTTACTTACAAAAACACAGATCTTTTAAAAATTTGAATATTTTTTAAAACTTGAAGCGTGAGACATCAAATAAAGAATCAAATTTTTAAAAAATAATAGAATTTTTTAATGTTCTGTGTTTTTGCAAGTTTTTATTATATTTATAATTTTTTACTTTTCAATTCAATAGTTTATAAACAAAAGTTTATTTAAAAAAATATTTGTCAACATTTATTGTATTATGAGATAAAATAATAAATGTCATAATTGATTTGATCATGTAAAAAAAGTTAAAAATAAAAAATAATATAAATTTTGACATAAATATAAATTAGCAACTATAAACAAAAATTATAAAATGTTATACTGGAGTATGCAAGCAGTGGTTTTATTTAAATATGTATGTATGTATAAATGTTCGATAAAGTTGTATATATGAGCAATATATCCATTTAAGAGAACAGTGTATTTTGGCTTGACAAAAACAATATGAAAATGTAGCAAAAACGGTATAAGAACATTATATACAGGGTGCCCGGAAATTGCGTCGCCAAATTCCAGAGGGTGATTCTACATAAAAAAATATGAAAAAAACTTCAAATGCACCTGGGTCCGCAAACGCTTCATAAGGGTGTTAGGACCATTGAAGATGTCGTCCAAAACATGAGTTTTATTTTATTACTTTGGAACTGCTTTTGTTCCAGTTATGAATTTTGGTACAGGAATAGTCACTAATGAAAGCTATTTCTAGCAGCTAGCAAATTTTAAACTTCTTAACCAGAGGCAGGGGTTGTGCTATTTTTAGTTAGTAATTATTTTTTAACCCTGTACTTTTTTGACATTTAAATAGAATATTAAAATTTTCCACTATATTTTGCATAAAAAAGGTAAATGGTCGAAATGTTAACGGTTTCCGAGAAAAATCGTTCCAATATTTTTAGGTCGATCGAATTAACTTATTTTGAAGAGAAAAGAAAAGAAAATGTTACCTGAACTTTTATAAGTACAAATGGTAAAGGGGCTTACAATAAACGTAAAGACTGTCGTATTTTTCTCAATTGTGTACAACATAGGATTTGTCCATAGAAGTATGCCACAAATGGGAAACTTTTTGATAACTTGTTTCTCAGAAAAATTTGATGTTAATAAAAGTTGGGGCATGAGGAAAAAATCATTTTTAGAGTATTAAATTTTAGTTAGGTCAAATTTACAGCATGTTCAAAAAGAACAAAAAAAATATACTTCTAGTAAATAAAAATTTAAAGTTATAGAAATAAAATTTTGTGACAGCAGCTTTATAAAGACCACAAAAAATCTTCAGTAAAAGTTAAATGAAGTTTTTCATATTATACGAAGATATTTGTATTGAAAATCACAAAGCATATTTTTTTCAGTATTTGACCATAAATACCTCCTTAATTATTATTAATATGAAAAAACTTTACTTAAATTTTAATTATGATATCTAGCGGCCTTTAAAAACGCCGTGATAAAAATCTTATTTTTTTTAAATACTTACACTTACACAAAGCAAGTTAAGGCCAAAATTATGGATTCGTTATGTGGATTCATAACTAGGATAAAGACGCAACATAAATAATTCAGAGTGCGGAAACTATTCAAATTCTGTTCGAATAAAATATTTGTTCGAACATAATACGAATATTATTTAAATTTTATGGTTACAACTTAATTATACAGTGTCGCACAGAACGTCCTCATCATTTAAAAAAAATTGTGTTAATTGACTTCCGTAAATTTTGTTATTGTCAATAGTTTTATCTAAAATATCATGCCGAGTAAAATGCAGTCATCTTTTTGTAACTATAGTTTTTCTACAAATAAATAAAATCCGTAACTACAAATTGGTCAGAGCAAACTCAATGTAAAGTTGTCTTATTTTACCAATTTTGTTAAAAACTTACATTATTTGCATTATTTATTAAGTAAACACATAAGTAAACCAAGTTACTTACAGTGATGATAAAGATGAATTTAAAATAATCCTTAATTAGTTTTTGGTGCACATCAATTTTGTTGGTCCTCAGATATTTTCCAGATACACACACACACACACACACACACACACACTCACATACACACACACACACACACACACACACACACACACACACACACACACACACACACACACGCGCACACACGCACACACACACACACACACACACACACACACACACACACACACACACACACACACACACACACACACACACACACACACACACACACACACACACACACACACTTTTTTAAATAAAAGATTTACTTCACAATAAGCGAGTTTACACATACTTCGTCTGGAAAATAGGCAAAGCCTTTTTAATGAAAATTTAAGATACAAGTATACCACAAACTGGTAAGTGGTTCTTTATACTAATATAAAAAAATTATATATTAGAACGCCATTTTATTTCACTAAACTAGATATTTACCAATTCAACCCGATGCACAAAGTAAGATAATTTTATTTCCATAACAATATTTATATCGAACAGGAGAAGCAAGAAAATTGGTTACATAATGTCCCTATACACTATCGGCGAATAAAAGTTATGAGGACAGGCGGGGGAGGAGAACACGGAAAAGAGGGGGGTTGGAAAAAATGCCATGAAATTCGGTCTATCGGCGGACATTTTTTTTTTGGCGGCCATTTTAAATTTTCGTAAAAACGTAACGTTATCATTCCGGGGGTCCGAACGTGAAAACGACATGGAGGTTGGTGAGTGAGAAAAAATGGACACTTGATACGGCAAAAATTTAATAGCCGTCACCTTTCTTTGACAAGAAGACGCGGCGTGGGCGATCTGATTCTACCTATATGTTTAAATCTAACAACAATTGTTAATTAATTTTGTGTGTCTTATGTGAGGATGCATATTTAAAGCTAAAATTGTTTTTTTTTCCAATGGTTCATCATGTGATATCTGTAATATTTCTGCTATAGGCGTTTTCTTACATAAGATAAAGATAAAGGCAGAATTATAACAACCTATACACATAGACCAGTAAAATTAACATTTAAACGACTTTCGAATTAAATGACTGCCAACAAAATAATCGGTGCATTATTTAGTTTTTTTGGGTAAATGGTGATCAATTTTCAATATTTCATCCTATTATTTGTTGGTTTCATGGTAATCTAAAACAGGATATTATGAAAGTTTAAATCTTTAGCATGGTCCATGCGACAAATTTTAGTATTACTATTAATTTTAGTTATAATAGCAAGCTTTTAGCTTTTCAATTGATTTGTTTTGTAGAAGTCATATATCTAAAGAACGACAATATCAAGGTAAGGTCTTATTACTAACCAAAATGAAAGTTAAAGCTATATTTAAACATTGTTTTATATCCAAGAATAACTGTTGCAATACCTAATAGCTGCATCTTATATTTTGTTTTTACGAAAATAGATAATTAGCGCAAATTTAACTCCAGAATATTATATATTTTATATTGTTTATTTAAAGGAAATTAGTATGTTTATTTGTAGAAATTAGAGGAAATTGTCAATTTTTAATATAATCGAAATGTAAAAAAAACAAAGTCTCGGTCTCAGTCAAAGAGAGGATTGGTGATAGATATTTCGCTCTATAGGAGCATCATCAGACCAACAATTCAAATGAAACAACACATAGACAAGACAAATACATAGCTGTGTTTGATCAACAGAGATATATTTGATTCTTAACGCATGTTTATTCGTTTTAGTTGATAAGTTCTGATGACAGAGAATTTCTATCTGTTTTATGTTATTAGATTCTGAATATTTGTAGAAAACAATCAGATCAGTCGTTATGTGTATTTTTCCTGTCCAACTATTTTGGGGTGTTTTGTTTATTTTAAGAGTTAAAAGGAGATAGATAGTCACAATATCTGAATCTATTTCATCACTTCAAAATAAACCACGTTTTCTATAAAGTTTATAATTTATTATTTTCTCCCATTTTTGAGATGTACAAAAATGCAATAACGATACAAACAATATCTGATAATTTAAAAATCGATGAAAGCGAAGTTTCAATTAAAATCGGTGAAGGTGCCGAAATGTAAAAAATTACTAATATTTGCCATTATTTAACATCTTACAAAAAAAGCAAAGTATATTTTTCCAACAAGGTGTATGGTGTTCTCCAGGTATTTGATACCAATACGTAGTAAGTGCTGTTATGTTTATATTACTTAAACCAAAACTATTAATTTAACTTCATTCAAAAATATTGGGTGGGGGGAATACAATTTTTGCAACAGTTTTCTCAATTTTGCCAACAGCCTTTCAACGTTGCCAACAGCCTTTCAATTTGATATTTATAACATTGATTCGGAAATTAGAATTGCCTTCTATAGAATCTATTCAATAACACAAATATAAAATTTTTGTCATTTAAACTGACTAAAAAAGTAAAAGGTGGACAGTAAAGAGCAGAATATTATTCAATAATGTAAGATTTGTTTAACATGATAAAATAAGGAGAAAGCCTTCCCCATCCCTCCCTGTCCTGGGTATATTCAATTACTAATTGCCATTTGCACCACTAATTTAATATGAATGATGGAAAAAGTAAGTAAAATCGCAGTATCAATGTTATTTTTTTTTCTAGAAGGTATCCAATATGTTTTTATTAAAATGTAAGCATGATCACTTGTATATTCATTTATTAGATAAATCCCTATAAGGGCCCTTCCAGTAACATTACAGTCTGAGAATTCAAAAATTATTTCACGAAATAATTAAGTAGGAAGTCCTCGACAGATAGACGTGTTTGATAAAGAATTAGTTTTATTGCCACTTCGGGAAAAAAACTAGAAATTTGCAGTTCTTAAGAAGAAATGAAGAGATTCATAGGACTAAAGTATAAAAAGTGATGAAAATTGGAAGTGACTTCCAAGTGACTTAAGATGACAAGTGTGAGAAGATTTTCAGAGAAGGAAAAATAAAGAGGTATATTTAGGAAAACAATGTAGTTAATATAGAAGTCACTGTAGCTACAGAAAATATGACAGGTTCAGAAATATTAAGCAAAGTGACAAGAAGTGAAAAAGTTACTTTACAAGAAAAAAACGTTAAGAAAAAGGATCCAGAAGTAATTTTGAGGTCGATGGGGGAAAAGAAAGTGTATATATTTGTTCATAAAGCCTAGAATAAATAAAATAGGATAATTCAAGGATGTTTAGAAGATATGTACAATGAAGGCAAAAAATTAAGATTAGTAATATAATAAAAGTAGAGAAGAATAGAAATAAAAAAGAACATGTACATAGGCTGAGCTTACACCAGAATAAGACATCGGTCTAATCCAAGCAAAATTAAAGGTATGAAATTGCAATTTCCTTAGGAACAACTAGAACTAATACTTCTATTGAACAATTTTTACTTAATCACCAATTTCATATAGTAAATCATGACTTTCCGATACCGTGTGATGAAATCTTGGGTAGAGACTTTTTATTTAAATATTAAGTTATCATAGACTATTCGCATTGGTTTATGACTAAAAATACAAAATTATGAAATAAGGATTCCTGTTGTTAGTAGTTTGTAAGACAATGATATTTATATTGCACCAAGATGTGAAGTAAATAGATATAGTAATCAATAACTACTACTAAATCAAAATCTTATACAGTTGTAGAAAATAAAGAAATTTAACCAGGCGTGCTCATAGCGCGGACTATAATTTCGAAAGAGAACCCAACTGTTAAAATTATAACACAAAATCAAATAGTTTAAATACCACATTACCAAAATTAAAAACAATTAATCTAGATGAATTTGATATTTATAACATTGATTCGGAAATTAGAAACCGACATCCTCAGCTTATGTCAGAGATTAATCAAGATAAGCCCGAGTTTGTAAAAACTGATTTAATAATTTGTGCAAAAATTTATCGAGCCACCTGTTTCAGAATATTCCTGTTTTAATAATATCCTAGATCAGCTAGGGAGAGCTAAGTGGTTTTCAGTTGTTGATCTTGTTGATGCTTTAGAACAAAACATTAAACGCAATACAATGCCCCTTTGCGGAATTCAGGAACAAGAAGATGACGATGTACATAAAAGAATCTTTGATATAAACAATAAATTCGGTATTAGATGTACACCTGCTGATATAGCTTGGAAGAGAGTTCTCGTACTCTAGTAGTTAATTTATGCAAATTATGCACTTTATAAAGACTTAACTGTGAAAAAATATGCACTGCTCTCATCTGCTAAGAAGAAATTTGAAAGAAATAAGGTCTGGTCATTCACTGGAAACATTTATGCCGTTGAATCTGAAACCGCAAGTTTATTATCGTTGTCGGACTATAATACCAAGGAATTTCAAAATACTTTGTTCATAAAGTCTTTTTTATATGTCCGTATTGACCATTAAATTTATTTTGATATATTTTTTATTGGGAATAAAATAAACTATTCTGCCTAAAATATTTTTTTTAGAAAAAAATATAAGATACATTATTCAGGTCAAATAGATTTATTCAAAAGTAATGTTATTTTTCGTGTAGCTATCAAATGCAAAAAAAAACATTTTTTATTATTGAGTCATCTCATTACAATAAATGCATACTGGTGTTTTGTTTTTTAACTTATTTTACAGGTATGATTTAGAGCATGTTTAAATTTCAGGAAAAATATCGAGTAATGTACAATATACCGATAAGCAGATTAGTTTGTGATGATAAAAGCGTTGCTGTGACTGGATATTCACTGGTAAGAAAGGATAGAGGAGGGAGAGGAGGCGAAGTAGCAATTTATCTCAAGAACAACTTCGAATTAAAATTATTAAATATACCGTGTGACAATAGTGGCATAAAACAGATTTAGTTAAGCCTAAAAATTACAACTAAAAATTACTGCTTTGGTTCGCCATAATATACTGATTTGCCTACCTCTCTTGATGAGCTTAGAAGAGCTTTAGAATCATTACCCAACTTGCATGCTCCACTAAAGAAAGAAAATTTACAAAAAAGCCAGCCCCTTGGCTTAGTAATCTAAAATTTATGACAAAATTAAAAAAAAAGGTGCATTCTAAATATAAAAATCTAAAAACTGATTCGTCGAAATCTATCTGAATCATGTATTTAAGACTAATCCGAAAAGTTTTTGGCTAACTTTAAAATATCTAAATATTAACTCAAATATGACTGCGGAGTTTGGAGATGCAAACGGTTTTAATAATTATTAATGTTACTGCGGGTAACAACGTAATTATTAGCCATTTATATTCTAACAAATAACGCGAGGGTTTAGGCAATAGATTTGCTTTTGTCGAGGTGACCGGAGAAAAAGTAAATAAAATTATTGTTCAAATTAAATCTAACGCCAAAGGAATTGATGGTTTTGACAAAAAACTTCTTATGTATTATACTATGTCTTGTACCTCATATTATATTTCTAAAAAATAAAAGCGTTACTTCAGGAGTATTCCCGAGTTTGTGGAACAAAATTTGCTTGATTCCTGTCCCAAAAAATAGGAAACCGTCAGCATGTTCTAATTCTCGTCCAATAAGCATCCTATGCTGTATGTCGAAAATTCTTGAAGAAGTAGTTCATAAGCAGCTAAATGAATATTTTGTAAGTAAATTATTTCCAGTTTCACAATCACTACTACGGCTCTTTTAAACGTTGATGACGTTATAAGGGCTCAGGATAGGTTAAAAAATACATGTGTCGTACTGCTAGACTAGGCATTTAACACTATGAACCTGTAAATTTTAAAGTGCAAGAAGTAAGTCTACTGATCTTTATATAGGGGTTTCTAATTCGTATTTTTATTAATGGTTAGCTTTGTTTAAAAAAAAACTAAAAAGAATTTTTGGCCCGTGTCACGATTCGAACCCACGTAAAATGTATAACCTAATTGATGTAAAATTGGGAAAAACTAACAGATTTACTATACGAGTTTAACGAATACCTACTAAACAACGAGGCCTACCAGCTGAAATTAAAACAGGCCTGACATCACGACATCTAGGCCGGCAGTCGCCTTCGTAAGAAATACATTAAAGCATAGACCAATACAGTTTTGCTTATGTCGTATCGTGATAACTGGCCATTAGACATACTGGCACTTGCTAACCGAAAAAGAAACAGTGTAAAACATGATGTCGTTCGTGAACTGGGGTAAATAGAGTAGTTTTGTTTCCATTTTTCGTGAAAATTTAATTATATTTATTAGTTTTTCTACGTTTGCCCCCAATTATTTGTCAAAAAACGTTCTTGACTGCAAAAGTAAAGATAAAATAATAATCTTGATGAACTACATCTTTGCAAGCTATAGACCAAAGTAAAGAAGAGTTTAATTTACATAGAGATGCTACATGTTTTCAAAGTTTTGTAGTTTTTAAAAGTATTTCTAAATTTTAATTTAAGGAAAGGGTGGTTTTCGGTACAGGATACAGATAAAATAACACTATCTAAACTTGAAAATACTTCTGGTCCCCTAATAACTTGGGCAATTGTTATAAATAGCGATTTAAAATTAGACACATTTTTAATTTATTCATTTAATCAATTCAATAACAAATTTAAAATCACCATTTTTATTTAGCAGTTTGGATGAAGTGGAAAATTTAATTCACACAATTGACAATGTCAATACCCAACATCAGGAACCTTTCACCAAACAAATACCAACAGCCCGCAATGATGATCCTGAATTTTGTTTTTTGCTAAAAATGCAAAATTGGCTAGATACTTGGAGTCCAACTAATTTTACAAATACACTGACTCGACAAACCCACACTGCATTAAACCATACCATTCATGGGCTTCTTGAGGTACTTGAATACTGTTTGAGTGAGCTTATTTATGTATTACGGGGCAAATTTCAAACAGACCCATTTGAAGGGTGTTTTAGAAAATAGAGGCAATTAGCTGGTGGTCTTTATCATATCTCAGTTCGACAGCTATATGAATCAGAAAAAGACCTAGAATTCAGTCTGTTATCTCTAAAATCTAGACATTATGGGGACATTAATATAAATCAGTTCTTCGAACCTACTGAATGTGAAACACAGTCATTAGACACCAATTTAAATTCTGAACATGTTAATAATTCATTGTCTAAAATCAGAGTTACACAGTCTGATACCGAACCTATACAATCAAAACTCCCAGTAATAACCTATTTAAGCGGATATTGCTGCTCTATTTGTTTTTAAAAAAATTAGTTGAACTTTCTGCAAAGAAAACTTACCTCTCAATGAACCTTGTGTTGAAGAGGATTCTTATAATGTAATTAATTCCTTAAGAAGGACATACCCTCAAGGACATATTTAAAAAGTTGATTGACGAATTTGAAGATAAATTTTTGGATATTTACAAAAAAAATCATGTTGTGAGTTGTTTTTAAGTTATTTTAATAAAAATACATTTTTAACTCCCTTTGTGAGTTGTAAAAGCCACCTAAAAATTAATTAATTAAAAAATTAATGTTTCAAAAAAATTTTAGTAGCATTTCAAATACATTTCGTAATAATTATTGTTCTAAACATAATCATAATTTATTAAATAAAAACAAAAAATGGAAACTACAAACTTTTAATAAATAGGTAGTTATGAAATTAAAACCTAGCACAAGTTTCGCATTTTTGTATTGCTAGGAAATATCATCAGTACAATCTTTTTTAGAAGTTAGCAAGTAACAACATATTATATTCTTGATCATATAGACTCACCACAGCAAAGGCATATACCACTTATTTTGACAAGTTAAGATAATAAGCTATTGTATGTATCTATTTGACCATAAGGACTCGCCACAGGAATATATTACTTACCTAAACTTAAAACCGTACCCGATTTTGATAATATAAAATAATAACCTATTATATTCTTGAACATATGGACTCACTACAGGCCTATACTACTTACCTAGACTTAAAACCTTACCCGATTTTGACAAATAACTCGGCTTTGACAATTTACTAATTGGCTAAATTAGGACAATTAGTAAGCAAACAATCAAATGTTGTCGAGTAAGAACACGGAGGGGTTTAGTGTGTAGGGGTTTTACGGAGTCCCACACTGTTCTGGAGTGCCTTGTGCATAATAGTTCGTGCGTAAATGCATACTTTGCCGTATGACAAAAAAAAAATAATCGCTTAAGAGTCGCCTTTAGCATTTTAAGTTTATAGCGAAACCGAATAAATTTGACAGATTCAAAAACTCATAAAATAAACCCTATAAATTGATGTTTATTTGCTAAAATTAAACCGTTAAAATGCTCATTTAAATATGTCCCTGTAAGTCATTAGAAGGTACGGGCTTCTAATGAAGGTATTGAAATATCATAGGCCTAAATTTGATGACGTCACGCGTAAGAGCGCAGGTCTCTTGTTTAGTAGGTATTGGTTTAACCCGTCAAAATGGCTACTGATTTGTTCAAACGTCTAAATATAGAATGGCTTGCGAAATCAATACGTTTTAGTTGAGATACAAGGAATTAAAAAAAATACCCTTTTTTTAACATGGTTTAGGCTCAACGCATGTTTCTTAGCAGAGGACCCAGTTTGAAAACCGAAAGTAAACGTTTAAATATTTTTGCTTGGTTTTGCCTTAAATGCCTTTAGGTGGTTAGATGAACACCTACGCTGGATCTCGCCACCTCACTGAATTAGTTATTTGTAGTACTCTATATAGTTTATTAATTACACCCATTCTTGATTACTGAGTCATGGTTCTAGGTAAATTTCTTGGTAAATTAATTGAGTGCAGCTCGGAGCGTGTATCCTTATCAAGAAGAACAAATTATTTTCTACTCTCAGAGTTCTGCACATGAGACGTGGCAGCTATTCAGCTCACTGCCGGATAGGGAAAGCAAGACTTAGTTAATCGTCTGCTCTGCTTATTTCAACGGCGTCAGGGAAGCAGAAGAACCGCCTCAATCGCGCACTGCAAACGGAAAAGCTTACAGCTAGTGATTGGATGTGATGCCAACGCACACCATGTAGAATGGGGATGCACGGATATTTAACTATTTAATGAGAGAGGGACTCGTAAATAACTCAGGGTCTGAAACAACTTTTGTTACTAGAGTTAGAAGCGAGGTTTTCGATTTAACAATAAAACTTTAACCAATAAAATTTCTGTCTGTAAGGTGTCACCATGCTCCGATCATAATATCGGAGGGTTAATTAAAACTTTTTTCAAAAATTGAAACTTCGCTTTCATCGATTTTTAAATTATCAGATATTGTTTGCATCGTTATTGCATTTTTGTACATCCCATAAATCGGAGAAAATAATAAATTAAAAACTTTATAGAAAACGTGGTTTATTTTGCAGTGATGAAATAGATTCAGATATTGTGACTATCATCTCTTTTTAACTCTTAAAATAAACAAAACACCACAAAATAGTTGGACAGGAAAAATACACATAACGACTGATCTGATGGTTTTCTACAAATATTCAAAATCTAATAACATAAAACAGATAGAAATTCTCTGTCATCAGAACTTATCAACTAAAACGAATAAACATGCGTAAAGAATCAAATGTTGATCAAACACAGCTATGTGTTTGTCTTGTCTATGTGTTGTTTCATTTGAATTGTCGGTCTGATGATGCTCCTATAGAGTGAAATATTCTGGGAAATATTTGGTGTTAATTTTCTTGGGACCAGAATCTACTATTGTGCCTATTGAGTATACCAGAATTACTGAAATGTGCTTCGTCTGACCATATAACCTTCCTTTCAAAATCTCTAACCATATCGCATCTTTCTCGAAACCAATTGCAGAAGACTACCCGACGCTCTGCATCCCCTGGCTGTAAGTGTTGCACGAGCCTAAATTTATATGGGTGGTATTTGTGCTTTTTTAGAATTTCTTGAACTCTAGTTTTTGGAATCCCTATGCTCCTTTCACTGGCCCTACAAGAGTTTGTAGGGTAAGCTTCTGCATTAGCCAAAACCGTAATTTCCTCAGCCTCCCTCACCAATACTCTCTTGACTGAGACCGAGACTTTGTTTTTTTTTTACATTTCGATTATATTAAAAATTGACAATTTCCTCTAATTTCTACAAATAAATATACTAATTTCCTTTAAATAAACAATATAAAATATATAATATTCTGGAGTTAAATTTGCACTAATTATCTATTTTCGTAAAAACAAAATATAAGATGCAGCTATTAGGTGTTGCAACAGTTATTCTTGGATATAAAACAATGTTTAAATATAGCTTTAACTTTCATTATGGTTAGTAATAAGACCTTACCTTGATATTGTTGTTCTTTAGATATATGACTTCTACAACACAAATCAATTGAAAAGCTAAAAGCTTGCTATTATAACTAAAATTAATAGTAATACTAAAATTTGTCGCATGGACCATTCTAAAGATTTAAACTTTAAGTAATTTAATAATATCCTGTTTTAGATTACCATGAAAACCAACAAATAATAGGTTGAAATATTGAAGATTGATCACCATTTACCCAAAAAAACTAAATAATGCACGGATTATTTTGTTTCCAGTCATTTAATTCCAAAGTCGTTTAAATATTAATTTTACTTTATCTATCTATTGGAAAAAAAACAATTTAAGCTTTAAATATGCATCCTCACATGACACACAAAATTAATTAACAATTGTTGTTAGATTTAAACATATAGGTAGAATCAGATCGCCCCCGCCGCGTCTTCTTGTCAAAGAAAGGTGACAGCTATTAAATTTTTGCCGTATCAAGTGTCCATTTTTTTTCGCTCCCCGACGGTCCCTACCCGACCTCCATGTCGTTTTCACGTTCGGACCCCCGGAATGATAACGTTACGTTTTTACGAAAATTTAAAATGGCCGCCAGAAAAAAATGTCCCCAATAGACCGAATTTCATGGCATTTCTTCCATCCCCCCTCTTTTCCGTCTTTTCCGCCCCCTCCGGTCCTCATAACTTTTATTCGCCGATAGTGTATAGTTATGTAACCAATTTTCTTGCTTCTCCTGTTCGATATAAATATTGTTATAGAAATAAAATTATCTTATTTTGTGCATCGGGTTGAATCGGTAAATATCTAGTTTAGTGAAATAAAATGGCGTTCTAATATATAGTTTTTTTTAAATTAGTATAAAGAACCACTTACCAGTTTGTGGTATACTTTTATCTTAAATTTTCATTAAAAAGACTTTGCCTATTTTCCAGACGAAGTACGTGTAAACTCGCTTATTGTGAAGTAAATCTTTAAAAAATATCAATTATTATGTTTAATTCAACTGGTAAGATTTTGATACGAATCCAAGATGCCAAAACACAAACAAAAAAACAATAAAATATTTAAAAACTGAAAAACTCTTTAATGGATTGATTTCAAAATGTGCCATAGCTAATTGTGGATATACCACCCATATACCCATATGGGTCAGCTAGTAAAATTGCGGTACTAACTCAATATGTGCGAACAAAAAAAGGTTTTACATATCTTCACGTTTTAGCGTCATTAGATGCCAGAAAACATGTTTTGTCAATTTCGTCGGTCCGTCTGTCAGTTCGAGACATAGCTTAAAAACTATTTACTTGATTGACTTCAAATTTTGAAGAAAAATAAGGGTTATATGGGGTTGAACTGGTAATATTTTGGACAAATCCAATATGGCGGAACAACGTTAAAAATATGTTGCAAAAGTGGTGCATTACTTGGGGTTAGGATCCAGCAAAGAAAAACAAGTCTTTTTTAAATAATTGACGTTTCGCAACTTTATTGTTGCATCCTCAGGACACATAGTTTATATATCCTGCATGAAACCATATTATCAGTCTTTACCTACTCCGTTGTTCCACAGATATTTCCCTGATATTAAGTTACTAAATTGTTTTCGTTAACGATCCTCTTGTTATATTAGAGTAGTGTATTATTGGGGGTTAGGATCTATAAAAATAACAAGTCTTTTTTTAAGTTGTCGACATTTTGCGACTTTATTGTCGCAACCTCGGGACACATAGTTTCTATATTCTGCATTAAACAAATATTACGAGTCTTAACTTACTCCGTTGGTCAGGAGATATTTCCCAGATATTAAGTTTTTGAATAGTTTTCGTCAACAATCCTTTTTTTGTATGTTAAAGTGGTCTGTTATTTGCAGTTAGGATCCAATAAAAAAACAAGTCTTTTTTTAAATGGTCGACGTTTCGCAACTTAGATGCATGAAAACCCATAATATCTATCTTTACCAGATTTGCCAGATATTAAGTTTCTAAATGGTTTTCGTTAACGATCCTCTTGTTGTTATGTTAGAGTGATGTATAATTTCGGGTTAGGATCCAGTCTTTTTTTTTTAATTATCAACGTTTTACAAATTTATTGTGGCACCCTCAGGAGACATAGATTTTAGATCCTGCAGAAAACCCATATTATCGGTCTTAACCCACTCCTTTGGTTCGCAGATATTTCCCAGATATTAAGGGTCTCAATGCTTTTCGTTAACGATCTTCTTGTTGTTTTGTTAGAGTGGTGTATTATTTAGCGTTACAAACCAAGAGAGTAGATAAAGACTGATAATATGGGTTTCATGCAGGATATTAAATCTATGTGTCCTGACGATGCAATACGAGGCGTCGACAATTTAAAAATAAGCTTTTGATTTTAACACATTACTCTATCATAACAAGAGAACCGTTAACGAAAATGATTTAGAAACTTAATATCTGGAAAATATCTGCGGACCAACAAAATTGATGTGCACCAAAAACTAATTAAGGATTATTTTAAATTCATCTTTATCATCACTGTAAGTAACTTGGTTTACTTATGTGTTTACTTAATAAATAATGCAAATAATGTAAGTTTTTAACAAAATTGGTAAAATAAGACAACTTTACATTAAGTTTGCTCTGACCAATTTGTCCTTACGGATTTTATTTATTTCTAGAAAAACTATAGTTACAAAAAGATGGCTGCATTTTACTCGGCATGATATTTTAGATAAAACTATTGACAATAACAAAATGTACGGAAGTCAATTAACACAATTTTTTTTAAATGATGAAGACGTTAAGCGCGGCACTGTATAATTAAGTTGTAGCCATAAAATTTAAACAATATTCGTATTATGTTCGAACAAATATTTTATTCGAACAGAATTTGAATAGTTTCCTTACTCTGAATTATTTATGTTGCGTCTTTATCCTAGTTATGAAATAAAGATGAAAATTTTAAAAAGTTTTTATTAAAAGTTGAAAAAAAATCGTAGTTTTCAATATCTCTTATTTCAACTATTGATGTAAAATAATAATTTTTTTCTTGTTAAGTACTTTTATTTTACCCATAACCTTATAAATATTTTAAAAACTAACAATACACCTCTTTCCAACAAATTAGATATTCTGTACTTCAGATCATGAACACACAAAAATATTTTAATAAATTATACTTAGCTGTAAATGTAAATTTCGAGAATTACTATTAATTTTTGATGTGCACCAAAAACTAATTAAGGATTATTTTAAATTCATCTTTATCATCACTATAAGTGACTTGGTTTACTTATGTGTTTACTTAATAAATAATGCAAATAAAGTAAGTTTTTAACAAAATTGTTAAAATAAGACAACTTTACATTAAGGTTGCTCTGACCAATTTGTACTTACAGATTTTATTTATTCGTAGAAAAACTGTAGTTACAAAAAGATGGCTGCATTTTGCTCGGGATGATATTTTAGATAAAACTATTGACAATAACAAAATTTACGGAAGTCAATTAACACAATTTTTTTTAAATGATGAGGACGTTATGTGCGACACTGTATAATTAAGTTGTAACCATCATAAAATTTAAACAATATTCGTATTATGTACGAACACATATTTTATTCCAACAGAATTTGAATAGTTTCCGCACTCTGAATTATTTATGTTGCGTCTTTATCCTAGTTATGAAATAAAGATGAAAATTATAGAAAGTTTTTATTAAAAGTTGAACAAAATCGTAGTTTTTAATAGCTCTTTTTTTAACTTGATGTAAAATAATAATTTGTTTTTAGTTAAGTACTTTTATTTTACCCATAACCTTACAAATATTTTAAAAACTAACAATACACCTTTTTCCATCTAATTAGATATTCCGTACTTCAGATCTTGGACATACAAAAATATTTCAATAAAGTATACTTAGCTGTGAATTTAAATTTCGAGAATTACTATATTTTTCTATATTTAAAAATTTTAATAAATTATTAAAATCAAATACTAACTGTAACTGTATACCTCTGAAAGTTGAAAAGAAAAGAACTTCTGTTTAACTTGCAAAACATCACAATTTTTTTTTAGTCCACCTCTGGCCGGAAATATTCTAACCAACGACATTCATGCTGCACTGTTTTACACATAAGCCTTGGTAGGGTGTTATAAAGTTTATAATACGTTACCAAATAATTTAAAACAATTACAAAATTTAAACTGTTAAAAAAAAACTAAAAAAGTATTTTATTGATAAACGTGAATTTTTGAGATTTTTTTCTGTATAAACTTGATTTTTCATGTATAGACGAAAGAGAGGGAACTAAATATAGTTTGCGTTTAACGCTCTATACCTTCTTCGCTAACGTAAAAGAGCTTTCTAAATTTTAGTTCTCGTGAAATCAGATATGATGTCATTAGCGTTCAGCTAGCTAATATAAGCTATTTATTTATTTTTTTTTTCATAAAGATCAGTTTGTCAATAAAGCCATCATTCAGACGTATTTCTTATTTAAAGTGAACCAAATTTTTCGACGGTTCGATAAATGTCTAATTTTTTAAGATCAACTTTACTCCTACATTTTATTTTTAGTACCTATTATCATCCTTATTTTAGGTCACTTCGTCCAGTAGTTGTATTAAGCACTGATAAAAATGTATGTGATGAGATTGATGTCTCTCTTGAGCTGTTGTCTTTTTTTATAATGATAGTTTTATGAAGTTAAAACATTTAAAACAATATTCCAAGTATTATAAAAGGTACTTTATGGTGATGTAGCAATAATAGTAATAATAAGTCCATTGGCATATCAAGAGTTTAACTTTAGTTATGAATGAACCTGTTGCAGTCTTACAAATTATCTAGTGCAAAATTTGGTACAAAGACAGACATGATGTAAAAAGAAGACATATTTGTACATAATTTGGTTAGCCTACCATCGCATTGATATAAATGTTATACTATATCTTAAGAACTTAAGATTTCTCGAGCAAGTTGATATGCACTTGCAGATGCCTTTAAGTTACACAGTAATTTTTTTTTCCTAAAATTTAATCGATTATAACAATTAATAGATATAGACTCTATACTGCACTAAACTTTTTTAGGCTACCTCAACTGATATTCAGTAACTAGAGAGCTAATGTAAAATACACTAATTTAAAATGTTTTACAAAAACCAAAACACACTCATGTACAATTATATATACATGTATATCCGTTTGTAATCAGGGAATATTGACTTTTTTTTTGTTGCTATATGCTTTGGGACGTAAAATGTTATAAAAACTAAACCAAAAAGCATTTTAATTCGAAAATCGTTTAAATGTTATTTTTTCTGCTCTTTGTGTATAGCTTGATAATTTTGTCTTTCACTTATTCTTATTTAAGAAAACGCCAATAGTTTCACATCATGAACAGGTATCACATGATGAATCATTGAAAGAAAACAGTTTTAACTTTAAATCTGCATCCTCACATAAGTTTTGAAAATGATTAACCAATTTTTGCTAGATGTGAACATATAGGTAGAACATTATTTAAAATTTCTTGGCCGTAAAAAGATATAGCAAGGCAATAATATAATTTTTGCATGTAAGCGGCCTACGAGAGGTAACAACTTTTCTTGCTTCTTCTGTACGATATAAATATTGTTATGTAAATAAAATCTTCCCATATTTTTAGAGATATAAATATTTTAGGGTTGCAAGATCCCGAAATCATGTTTTTCTAGTTTCATTAGGTAGGTCTGTGTGTTAATTAGTCTGTTTACAAACTATTTACTACAGTTCAAATTTTGTGCATGGGGCTGAATTGGTGAATGTCTAATTTAGTGAAACAAAATGGCGTTTTAATATATATTTTTTTAAAAAACTTACCAGTTTGTAGTATACCTTTTCCTAAAATTTTCATTAAAAAGGCTGTGCCTATTTTCACGACGAAGTACCCGTAAATTCGGTTATCGTGAAGTGTTTTTCTTATTAAACAAAAAAAAAGAGAAATTTTTTAGATACAATTTATATAACAACAAATAATTTTTAAACTGCGTTCTCTTTGTGTGTGCGTGGTAGGATTAGTAAAAGTGGAATTATAAAAATAAATTTACAGACATATTTTTGTTTTTCAAAATATTTTATGAGCGAAAATCAGGTTTGACAAATTTTCAAATAGGTATTTTCTCCTTCCATTTTAAATTCGCAGCAAAATTATATTAGTTTTTCACTATAACATCAATTCTAATTTTTGTGCAAAAATCAATAAGACGATTTTTTATTCTGTTTTTTTAATTATTTTATTTGGCCGCCATTTTGTTCCGCTATCTTAATTTCGTACTAAAATGTTACCAGTTCATCTCCATATAACACTTAATTCTTGTATAAAATTTGAAATTAATCGAATAAGTGGTTGTTTAGATTTGAATCATTAAAATCATTATTTTCGTTATAATTTTTTTAACGTTTTACTAAGTTGCCATTTTGTCCACTCTATTGGATGTTCACCAAAAGGTTACGATGCAGTCCTTATATTTATATATTATTATATTAAATCAAATTTTGACCAAAATTTGACGAAAATCGAGTAAGTTAATTTTTAACTATGCCACTAAGGGCTGGTACTTTCATCTCCGTAAAATTTTATTCGGTGGATATTTTCCATGGTTACATTTACCCCAGCAATAATTTCCACGGTAAATATTAGAAGAATAAAGTTATTTGGGGGGTGAAAATCCTAGTCTAAACTGACTACAGACTGATGGTATAAAGGAAACATTTTTTTTGGATCTAGGGACCCAAAAATGTGAAGAACTATAAAAACTTGATAGGGTAATTTTTTCACGATTACACCCGTCTTATGAGGGTATTAAAAAGAAAAAACTGTGTTATGTACGGTTCTACTGCAAAATATTTTATATATAGTTTAGACCTGAAAAGAAAGTAGACACTGGGAAGGTAATTCTGTTGGATTTATATACACTATACACTGATAAATTTGAATCAAATGATTTTGCTTGCTTTTTTAAAAAAAAAGTATACATTATAATAAATGTATTAGCAACGTTTTATTCACATAAACCAGGGCATCATATTTTTTTTTATTTTAAAAAAAAAATCAAATATTCCTACAAGATATAAAAAATACAAAAATTAATTTAGTTGAAAGAAATAAGAAAACATCTATCGATTCTGAGTTACTGGAATAATCAATGAGTTAGGCTTTTGTTTGTATTCCAACTTTAACAAGTATTTTATTTCTCTAAGAATATAAATGCTTCAGCAGATTATAAGGTCGGTTAAGTACCAATCATCTCATTTTTATTTCTCCAGATAGTTTGCATTAAATTGAAAGATTGCGGTTTTCTGTGGCTTTGATATAGATTTTCACTGACAGAAACGTAAGCGCTATGCATATTTCCTCACGGGTGAAGTTTATATATTGCTTCAATATTATTTCTAGGGTCGCACGTACACAGTTGTCGTTGTCCCTCAGACACCTAATAAGGTTAACATAAATTACGTCACGCTATAGGATTCCGTCCTGGGTAGAATTCTGTTTTAGTTATGTATAAACGATCTCTCTTTTGTCTATATTGGGGGAAGCAAATGCGATTTCTTTGCAGTTGATGCTATGGTTTTTTTTGAACATTTTTATTAATGGGAATTTGAAGTTTAATAAGCATGTTTTGAATCTCAATCCAAAGATTGCATGTTCGGTTGATGCCAAGAGAGATTGGTATGGTGTCAGCGAGGATGATTTATCACTCAATGGGAAATTCGTGCATCTTTCGAGAGCGGGCAGTGAAATGGACTGGTGGTGCCAGTGGCAGAGACTCATAGAGGCCATTTTTCTAGTTTGAAATAAATTTAACTTCCATAGTTTGAATACATTGTAAATTTGTAAACAGTTTATATGAGCACAATCATAGAGATAGACATGGCATTCTCATGGTCTCTATCTAGTGAAAAACATTATTATATTTGAAGCCCGAAAGATGTGGTAATAACCTAGTCTTTTAAATGCAATTTGTAAAGAACGTGCAGTCAGAAGAAGTGTAAAAAAATCAATTTATGTGATCGCAGCTGTTTGAGTAATCGAAATAGTATGGTTTATTTTTTGGACAGGCTAAAATATAACGATCAAGAATATCGAAGTAAAAGAATTAAAAAAGTATTTTTTTTTATTTTAATTTAATAAGACCAGAGCAAAAATATTATCTTGAAAACCAGGAATAAAACAGTAGGGTAAACTGGTGAGAGACACCCTACATAATATAATACGATGTTAATGTTCTTTGGGTAAATGCTCTAAGACATTAAATCAACCAACAAACACAATAGCGAATCCACAAAAAACTTTAAAGTACGTCTTAGGGGTATTTTCTTTCCTTAATTCAATAAAGATGGTTAAAGAAATTGAAAAATTTTTAATTTTGCGTTTGAAACGTAAAAAACATTTTTTGAAAGCGCGTAGTTTCGAAAGTCAACGAAACATTCTATTGAAATTTGGAATAAAAGGGTTTCTGATAATGCTAATCAAATAATGTAAATCATCCCAAGTCATGGGTTTTTGAGGATGCTGAACACTACCTAAAACTGAAATTAACCTCATTCACTCCTGTTGGAGATTAGTTTTAGCTTGTTAAGCCTATTTTTAAACCATTGATGTAAATCTCTTCAAATTCTCCATTCGATGGTCCACAATTCTAAAGCTGAAATTGAAATATCAACCCTCTACAAGATGAACGATGAAACGTATATATATATATATATATATATATATATATATATATATATATATATATATATATATATATATATATATATATATATATATATATATATATATATATATATATATATATATATATATATATATATATATATATATATATATATATATATATATATATATATATATATATATATATATATATATATATATATATATATATATATATATATATATATATATATATATATATATATATATATATATATATATATATAGTCCGCACTAATTTAGGGGATGTGAATAAGGGTTAGAGGGTGTGAAAGTGAGATATTCACTTGAAATCGGGCCCGAGTATTTAAAACTGATTTCCGAGGGGTCTTAAGGGTGCATTTTTAAGGTTCAATTCAAAGTTATAATTCGATTCGTCAAAGCTGTTTCTCGGGGGGTTTTTAAGAATTTTGATTGCATTTTTGTAGTCCATTACGTACGTTTCGAGGTTGTGGAATTAGAGATGTGAGGGTGTGAGGGTGTGAAATTAACGTATTTACGAGAGATCGAATTGTCGCCCTTAAAATTGCTATGCTGATTCCATTTTTGCACTTTTACCTCCTCAGCCCTTATTGACACCGCGTATAGATGGCGGACCCGTTCAATAGTATAGAGAATATAAATATACACATATACCAAGATATATTTTTCGGTCTTTTCATCAGTTTCATATACAATTTGTCTGCCGTTTTTTTATGTTTGCGGTTTCTCACCCCTTTTCTACAACAATTTTTCACATTTAGATAGGTTTGAGCTTAGAACTAATGTTAAAAGAACAGACAATTTTACCCATATACACTAATTTTCAACTCCCTGCTCCTCGTTCGCCAAAGGAGCCAGTTTTTGGTGTCCATGTACGGTTGAACTGGGTAGATAAGCTAAAATAAACCCGCAATACACTATCAAATAGAGAATTTGGAATGATTTACATGAATGAAGCGGGCCAATTTTTCAAATTCAGCTTTAGAATCATGATCAGCATTCCTGAAATATCCCAAGTAGAAACAAACACCCTGCAATGGAAGGTGTATTTTGAATACTCTTACTTTTCGGAAATGAGGACATGCTTTAGAAGGTAAAGGGTCAAAGGGCTAAGAACTGTTGGAAACATTAGTTTTTTTATTAAATATACTTAAAACCTTTTTTTTACGTGTAATTTAATATAAACCAAGTTTACTTTTTCTTCCTCTACTCTACTGCAATCGAAAATGCGCACCACAAGTTTTTAGAATTTAAAAAATACGAAAATGATAGGAAAAATCTAAAAATATCTATAGGGCACCTATTTCTTGGCAAAATTAAGTAGAATTCAAAAAAATTTTCAAGCATCAATTCGGTTTATATACAGTGTGGTCTAAGAAGTGTGCAACAAATGGGAATTTTTTTTATTTTTGATTTCTCTGAAAATTCTATGCTTAATAAATGTTGGTGCATCAGAAAATACTATACTAGCAGCACTTAGATTTAGAAACGTCAAAGGGTATACAGCCTAGGCAAAAAAATGTGAACAATGATCCCGAAAAAACTACCTTTAATTTGATAAATATGGCAAAATGATATATAGGAAAGTTGTTTAGAATCAAAATCTGTGTTCAGATATAAAAACGTAACTTCCTATTTCTAAAAAAAATTTTTTTCCGGAAATTCTAGTATCTACATATCCCCCTTATTATTTCATTTTTGCTCAATAAACGGACACATGCATTAAATCTAAGCAAGATCAAGTAACCGGGGCCGAAATTTTCAGCAAATATTATAAATGAATGTAACTATTAAGAATTAGAATTAATATTTTTTATATATAACGTATTAAAATATATTTCTCCGTTGCAAAGGAATTTAATTAAACTTCAGAATTTTAAATGTAATTTTTATAAGAAGGTAAATGTCTAATCAAATTAGCATGCCTAAAAAAAAAAACTTGAATTGTCTAAAATGTTAGTGCTACAATGTTTTTATTTCATGTTAATGCTCTATTAACGTGATGTATGAACATATTTTTATTATCACGTTTTGATATTAGCAGGCTATGAAAAAAATGTGGCCATTATTTCATAACTGAGCACGGGTTTTGACTTTTAACACCTTTTGTCAAAA
This sequence comes from Kuschelorhynchus macadamiae, assembly GCA_030620095.1. Lineage (NCBI taxonomy): Eukaryota > Metazoa > Arthropoda > Insecta > Coleoptera > Curculionidae > Kuschelorhynchus > Kuschelorhynchus macadamiae. Next base: position 102,237 of record JAUTXW010003858.1, on the reverse strand, counting down.
TCATTTTGTTTTAAAATTAACACTACTTTGTTTCTTGATCTTGTTCTTGATCAGTTTTCAAAATGTTTTACCAACGTGTAGACCTTTCGACTTCTACTAAAACTAACCAGTGCTCATACATTATTTTTTGATGCACTTACTTTTATCAAGAATAAAATATTCTGAGAAATCATAAATAAAAAAATTCCCATATGTTGCACAATTCTTGGACCACACTGTAAAACATATACATATATTGTTAAATTACAGGTTCTAGAATGAACGATTACATTATAGCAGTGCCTTTCCAATTTCTTAAAATATGAAGTCTTCTTAATAAATATACGTCTCATCAGTAAGATTTACCTAAAATGAAAGGATAAAAGGCAATAATTCTTAACATTTTACAAACATTAAAGACGTCACCTCAATAAATTTTAAAAAGACAAGGAATTTTTTAATTTCTATCATAAGATAGTCTAAGCGACAGGTCCAATATAACAGGAGTCATAAACTACTAAGACCAAACCGGTATGAAAAGTTGTTTTTAAGTAGACAAATAAAATGGCTATTATAAAAATTGCGGTTTCCGGTTACAAGTCTGGATAAATGAGATTTAACTGAGAGGTATGAGCACATCAATAATGGTCATAAGATCGTAAGAATAAAAAAAAATATCGAAGTGGCGCCTTTTTAATAACTTCATGTTAGTAGTTATCATAAAAGGTAATTGTGAAACTTTTCAGAAAAAAAAAGATATATATATATATATGTTATATGCAATATCATACAATACATTGACCTGATTGCCGGTCACACGAGAGGACATTACGCAATAGCGACGCGACCTGATATTTCGCAGGATGCAACATCAGCAGGAAACACTCTACGTGACTTTACCGTGGGAACATTGCTCATGCTTGCAAATATAATAATATAAATACTGTTGTGAATATAATTTTAAGTTAGTAATAGAAATAGCTATTGTTTTAATATTTTGTAATTAAGTAAAGTTTGTGTTTTATAAATAAAATCATTTTTTTAAAAGTGGATTTTGAAGTTGTCGTGATAACAATTGGCGCAGTCGTGGTAGGATTCGTCAACTTCAACAGAACAGGAGAACTCCAACTGTGACGGCGGATTCATCTCTTAACGAAAAAAGAACCAACCCTCTCAAGTGAAGAGTCCTCACTCGACGACAGGAACGGAAGGAACACCAAGTGAAGCCCCTGGTTGCCCAAAGTCGAGAACAAGACAATTCATGCATCTTGGAGTATTTTTGTAAATAACGAATCATCTGTTTTATTTTTAAAATTGAATTTTGTGTTTTGAAGTGATTTTTGTTGAATTTCTGTTCGAAAATCTGATTTTCCCTGTTATTTATTGCTTATTTCTTTTATATCGAATAATATTTTAAGAAAAATGCCTGATACACGCTCTCAAACTAGTAGCGCAGCTACTGCCACTGTGGCACAAGATTCAAAAAATACTGTTACTGAAGCTATCGAGCCCTATAAATTATCCGAGATATTTTCCATTATCCCGGAGTTTGAGGGAGATCTCGTTAGGAACATTTTTAAATGCTTGTGACTGTGCAAATGATATGGCAGTCGCAGACCAAAAAAAATTATTAGTGATTTTCGTAAAAAATAAACTACGAGGTAGAGCGGCTCAACTTATAAACTCGAGAAACCCTTCTACTTATGCCGACATTAAACAATTACTCACCTTACATTTTGGCGATACAAGGAACCTCTCCTCACTCATTCAAGACCTGTAACGTCTTAAACAATTATCTAACGAATCCCCTAACATTTTTCAATCGTTTGCAAGTACTCCATGCAAAAATGCTTGCAAATATTCAAAAAACTCCTGGTCTAAGTCCTGAACAAAAAAATGCACAGTGTTCCCTTATTGACACAATGGCCCTTAATACCCTAGGATTAGAGCCACGCCTTGGCCAGATTATCAGGGCTGGAAATCTTTCAAATCTTATCGAAGCCCAAATAAGAATTAGACGAGAAATACAATTATCGTATTTCAAAACTCAGAAAAACCCTAAACCAGCACCCATCTCAATTAGACCTAACCTTTCGGTCAGGAAACCCCCTTCTCAACCCCAAAAGTGTTTCAGTTGCGGACGTTTGGGACATATGGCTAATGAATACCGCGCCCAACAAAATCAAAGCTATTCTAATTTTGGTACAAATTTTCAAAATAGACCTAATTTCCAAAATAATACTAATTTCCAAAGACCAGGTCCTTCCCAAAATCCCCTTTAACCAATCCAGACCATTTGCTACTTCCCAACAAAATCAGTTATCCCAATTTCGCTCCTCAGGAATGCAAAGGAACCCTAATTTTCAGTCCAATCAACATAGAACCCTTCATATGAACTATAACCCTCAACCCCATGAATATGACCCCGACCAATATGTAAATGATTCATATAATAACCATTACTGTGATTATAGCCCAGAACAGTCCGATTACCGCGCATATAGTGCAGACAATCAAGGATTTTATGAAAATTTCGAACCAATCCCTGATAACGAAAATTATCAAAATTTTCTGGGACTCCCGAACCAAAACCATCCCCCGAACAACACCAATCAATCTGTAGACCTATTACAAGAAGTCCAGGATCAGATCCAGACTCTCAATCTAGATGACATGAACCCCAATTTGAATTTTACAGAACAGAGCTTTCTCTAAATCCCCTACTCGCAGTAAATTCAAAAAATCTGTACTTTATTAACAACGCAACAAACAAATATAAACTCCTAATTGACACTGGAGCGGGTATAACCATTTTCAAAGAAAAAACCGCCGAAAATTTTTCTTAAAGATCACCCAAAAATATAACCATTCAGGGAATCACAAATCAAAAACTTCAAATAACCGAATCCACTCTTGTACCATTTAATGCAGGTGGCCCCCATAAGGTTTTTATTTATAATTTGGATATAGAATTTGACGGAATACTTGGATTAGACTTTTTAGAACACTATAAATGTATAATTGATTTAAAATCTAAACAACTTGTAACTAATTTCAAAACAATGCCTTTACACAAAGCGGGCAACAAACTTGAGAACTTCTCTGGAAAAAATAAAAACTCCCGAAACAAAATTTCGATAGAATGACGTACAGAAAAAATTTTCAGGTTAAAATGCGACCTTACTGATATAGATGCCATACTATACGCACAAGAAAAAGAAAAAGTTAGACTGCCTTATGCCCTCGTTAAAATAGACAAAAATGGTGAATTTTTAACATCAGTTATAAATTCCAATGTCATCCCAAAAGTCATCGACTTCTCTGACCTCCAAATAGAACCTTTACAAGTCCTTGAACCAATCATAATTTTAATACTAACGAACATTGTAATACGGAACCTATTGACAGAATTCAATTTATAAAAACCCAATTAAGAACCGAACATCTAAACGAAGAGGAACGAGAAGAAATCACTCAGCTTTGCCTTGAATACGCCGACATATTTTACGTCGAAGGTGATAAATTAACCTTCACTAATGAAATCAAGTATACCATTTACACGAAATCCTATAGATACCCACAGGTACACAAAGAAAAAGTCAAAAAACAAATTGGAAACATGTTAGATCAAGGTATAATACGCCCATCGGTCTCCCCTTGGTCATCTCCCGTTTGGGTCGTTCCCAAAAAACTTGACGCTTCTGGGAAACAGAAATGGCGTGTCGTTATCGACTATAGAAAGCTTAATGAGCTCTCTGTAGATGATAAACACCCACTCCCTAACATTTCAGATCTTCTTGACCAATTTGGCAAATGCCAGTACTTTACCACCCTCGACCTGGCGTCTGGATTTCACCAGATTGAGATTCACCCCGACGACATTCCCAAAACCGCTTTCTCAGTCGAGAATGGCCATTACGAATTCGTTCGTATGCCATTTGGGCTTAAGAACGCACCATCCACCTTCCCGCGTCATCGACAATATCCTGTTGGGCATTCAAAATAAACGTTGCCTGGTTTATATGGATGATATAATCATCTACTCGTTAGGTTAGGTTAGGTTCACACCCATATGGACCGACTAAAGGAAATATTCAAACGACTTCGCAAGGCTAATCTAAAAATTCAGCCGGACAAGTGCGAATTCCTGCGCAAGGAAGTTGCATACCTCGGGCACCCCGTCACCAAAGATGGCGTAAAGCCGAATCCAGCAAAAGTCGAATGTATTCGAAATTTTCCTCCACCCAAAAATCCCAAGGACATTAAATATTTTCTAGGACTTGCAGGCTACTACCGACGTTTTATTCCTAACTTCGCTAAAATGTCAAAGCCTCTTACAAAACTTCTTCAGAAGGATGTCGAATTTCTTTTCGACACTGAATGCAAGACTTCCTTTGAAACCATAAAGCAAGCCCTTATGTCTGACCCTATATTGATATACCCTGACTTCGAAGAACCCTTCATTCTAACAATCGACGCCAGCGCATTCGCTATCGGCGCAGTTATCTCGCAAGGACCAGTAGGAAGAGACCTTCCTATAGCTTATGCATCCCGAACCCTTTGCAATGCCGAATCTAAATATTCTACTATTGAACGAGAAGCGCTAACAATCGTTTGGGCTGTCAAGCACTTCCGGCCATATCTCTTTGGTAGGAAATTTACCTTGATAACAGACCACAGACCTCTAACATGGCTCTTTACTATAAAAGATCCAGGGAGTAGGCTAGCAAAATGGCGCTTAACACTCGAAGGTTACAATTATAAGATCGAATACAAACCTGGTAAAATACACTCTCAAGACTTAAGATAAACTATTTTGAAGAATGCGCAAAACTACAAACTAAGATAAACGAAACAGCAGAAAATAATACTGAAGACCAGGATCAGAAAATACACGAAGATTACAACAGATTCGCAGAGTTGTACAAAAGCAGACCCCTCATAGACTATTCAAAACTAGAGATTATGAATACACAACTACTAAATAAATCGAACAAAGAAATAGTCACCTTCTTTTGGAAAGACAAATTGCAAGACATGCATCACAAAATCATTGATGATATGTTCGAAGAAAATTACGACTTTAAAGGCGCAAGAATCAACATAGTGAACAGTAAATCTATAAGACATAGGAAATACTACATAATACCTCTACCTTTCGACCCCGAAATCGTGGCCCAACATCTCTTTTACGTCCTATTCAAAGCCAAAAACGATTTTAAACAATCAAGCTTATATTGCGTGGAAAATAATGTGGAACTGCCCATTTTAGAAATGCTATCTTACATCTTAGCAGATAAAGATGTAAAATTCAAAATATGTCAAGATCTCATCCGAACGCCAGATGAAGAAGAACGACCACAAATACTAGACCATTACCATCGAGGAAAGTTAAACCTTCACAGAGATATAAACGAAACCGTATAAAAGTAAAATACAACTGGCCTAATTTAGTGAAAGACGTTGAGAAACTAATAAAGTGTTGCGAAACTTGCCAAAAGGTAAAATTTTGCCGAAAAAATCTTAATAGACCATTAATTATAACAGAAACATCAAAGACGCCATTCGAAAGAGTAAATATAGACATTTTCGAATATCCCACTAGAAACCACGCTCTTACAATAAGAGACGAGTTAACGAAATTTACTCAAGCCTATCCGCTTTCAGACAAATCAGCGAAATCAGTCGTCAACACCCTTTTAGTGTTCTTTCAACACTACGGTACATCCCTTAGGATCCATTGCGACTGTGGGCGTGAGTTCAATTACCCCCTTCTAAAAGACCTTTGTTACCTCTTCGATATAAAAATGTCCTTTTCAAGTGTTAGCCACCCACAATCTCGCCGAAAACCCAGACGAACATCCTTTTAACGTCCTCCCATATGCCGTCATCTGCTACAATAACACGCAAAACAAGACACACGGATTTACACCCTACGAACTGCTATTTGGGCATACATCTAGTAGACCACCCGTAACCCTGTACTACCAAAAAGAACTAATATCAAAATACGTACGAGACCTGAACAATAAAATGAACTATCGTTACAAACTTGCAAGACGAAAGACAGAAAACCAAAAAGAAAAAGCTAAAATAAGATTCGATCAGTCTGTTTCGAAAAACCCGTATGAATATAACATTGGAGATAAAGTATACGTAAAACAAGCGCAAATAAGAACGAAAGCCGAAAACCTTTTCAACGGACCTTTTGAAATTACCGAAATTTTCCAAAATTCAGCCACTCTCCTAAATCCCCAAACAAATCCAACTTCTAAATTTAATTTCGATAGGCTAAAGCCGTATTCTAAATAGATATTCTTTTTTTCAGATTCTCCTGGCTGATCGTAGCCACCCATTAATAATACAGTAGGAATATTCCTCCATGAAAAAGGAACCATTAAAATTTCTAACAATAAATGGACGCTTCTTGTCTACAAAGAACTTCAACCCATAAAAGACGCAATAGTCAAAAATGATAAAATCTTAGAAAATCTTTTGAATACCTTTATATCTGCAGAAACACTCCGAATAATCGCATTCAAAGGAGAAATCCAAATGTTAGTCTTCTAGGCCAAATCTCCGATTCGGTAAACCTCAAATCCAGAGAAACAATAGCCGATACCCAAAATTATGCCGAACACCGATCAAAACGCGGACTTAGGAACAGTGTGGAAAACGTTAACAGGCAATCTGGACGCCTCAGATGGCGAATACTATAACCAATGTATTGAGAAAATTACTCACGACGAACTACACAGTGAGACTCTAATGAAAAATCAAATATCCGTAACTACATCGGTTATTAAGAGCTTTAACACCACTTTACAAAAACTACAAATAGACGAGGAGACATTTAACGACAACGTAGAAAATATCCAAAAAGCAATTCTAGACATCAGTGATACTGTTGCCTTCTAGCAAGCTAAAGTAAATGTTTTAGATTTATGCGAATCACTAATGGAAAGTTACGCTTTCATAGAAAACTATCTTAATGACATCCTTAATGCTATAACATTTGCACGCCTTAAAATATTACATAGTTCAATAGTAACACCACTAGATTTGATTAGTTCTCTAAGACAAATCTCTCAAGCTCTTCATAAAAATAATTTACCCCTACCGGTCTATTCCGATAGCATTGCTAAATACATTACGATAATACTACGAATTAGAAGCTTATCAATCCGAATCTAAAATAATATTTGCTCATAAAATTCCGTTAGTAGAAGCTGAAACTTACACTTTATACCATATTTATCAAATTCCCATATCAGATGATAGAACAGGGTTTCATCACATCATTTCTACTACGCAAAAATATGTCGCTAGAGATGATGATTCGGTGCTATACGTTTCACTCCCAAGTTTGTACAATTGTAAATCTCTTGGGTTAAATCAGAAAATCTGTTCCAACGTACTTTCGCACCCAATAGACACTGATTCCATCTGCGAGGCTCAACTATTAAACCAATTAAGCCACCAGCTACCGAGAACCTGCCAATCAAACCTGTTGCTTGCACGAGAATACAATGTTCAGGAAATTGACCAAAACCTTTGGTTAATTTGCATCTCTAACCCACTGTTAATCACCGTCCAGTGTGAGAGAAAAGAAGCTACCACCAAGGTCATTAATACTAACACTCTTCTACAATTACGACCTGAATGCAACGCATTTGTAGGAAGTACCAGAGTGCATGCTCAAAGCACCATCGACAACTATCAGAATGTGACTTCCCGCAGCCATCCTATAGAAATTCCATACAAGTGCTGCGAACCTCTTCCAGAAAAACCTCAAGTAGTTATCAAAACACTAAAGCTTAACAAGTTGGATATCGGAGAGTTGAACATAGCCCAACACAAACTCGATCAATATTCCGAGGAACTTGACAAGGTCATCAACCAGCCATTTATCAGCAAACGCCTGCCCTGGTTCACAGTAACTACGATAGTGTTTATCGCTCTCTTAGTCTACACCTACGTCATGTGCAAATGTCGACGCAAGAAGCTGCCGATGATCACCATGAGCTCATCTAACGATGACTCGCCCCCAGCTCCAAAGCCTTTGAACCGGAGACACACGAGGTTGGCCAGTATTCTTCCCAGGAGAAGACCCAGCCTGCACTTAAACTCATCTATGGAAGAAGAAATGGAACTCCAAAACGAAACCTAAAAGTTGCCGCATCGCCCCAACTTTTTACTTAAAGGGGAAGTTGTTATATGTAATATCATACAATACATTGACCTGATTGCCGGTCACACGAAGTGACATTACGCAATAGCGACGCGACCTGATATTTCGCAGGATGCAACATCAGCAGGAAACACTCTACGTGACTTTACCGTGGGAACATTGCTGATGCTTGCAAATATAATAATATAAATACTCTTGTGAATATAATTTTAAGTTAGTAATAAAAATAGCTAGTAATGCTGTCAGTTTGATATTTGAATTTTAATTTAATTGTTTTAATATTTTGTAATTAAGTAAAGTTTGTGTTTTATAAATAAAATCATTTTTTAAAAAGTGGATTTTGAAGTTGTCGTGATAACATATATATATATATATATATATATATATATATATATATATATATATATATATATATACAGGGTGTTCCTAAACATCATGTACAAACGAAGAGGGGTGATTCTTTGGCTTATTTTAGGGTGAAAGTTTCATATAAACATGGGTCCGCAAATGTTTGGTTTTTAAGATACAGGGTGTCATGAATTCCAGTGACTTCCCGGAGGGCACGTTCACAAATAATATTGACAGAAAAAATGTACGCCACTGACTTTTTGACAAATGTTATATTTTTTTCAGATTAAACATCTAAAAGGACGACTTTTTTGCCTCTTGATAATTTTTTGTATCTTGTGTCGTTTTCGAGAAAAAAAATAAAAACTAGTTCATTGCATGCCCAAGAAGAACAAAAAAAAATTTTTTTTCGAAAACCAAGCCTAATAACATAAAATATCAAGAAAAACAAAATGTAGTTTTGATTGTTCAATCTGAAAAAAATGGAAAAATTTAAAAAAGTCAGTGGCGTACATTTTTTATTAATAATATTGAGACTGTCCGTGGATCCAGGGAACGCCACTGATAATAATTATTATTGTTTCCTGTAGTAGGCTCAAGCTTAATTTGGTTAAATTTTGTTTCATTGATGTTTTTTTTTCGCATTATACTTGAAGATTGAAGCGGGAATGACCCAGTTTTTGTAGCAATTAAATGCAGTTTAGATTTTAACAACAATATTTAATGACAAAAATGATTTGACATTATATGACAATTATTATATGACAAAAAACAACATCACAAAGATTGTTGGAAGTGACTTCCTCCAGCCCTTATACAGGCCTCCGATCTTCTTCGCATCGACTCTCGTACTCTTTCAAATACATCGGGAGTATTTCGTATGGTTTCAAATCCACCTATTATTCGATGTCGTAGGTCATCGACTGTATTCACCGGTGTTGTATAAACTAAAGATTTAAGATGCCCCCATAGGAAAAAATCTAGACTATTGAGATCAGGGGACCTAGGGGTCCACCTCGGCCTATCCATTTGTTTGGATATACGTCATTCAAATACTCCCGAGCCAAAATAGAAAAATGTGCAGGAGCACCATCATGCATATACCACATTTGATTTCTTAGTAAAAGAGGCAAGTCTTCTAGTAATGGAGGCAGTTCGTCTTGTAAAAAGTGTCTATATGATTCACCAGTTAGCCGACCAGGTAAGAAGACAGGACCAATTAAATGATCCCCGATTATACCACCCCATACATTTAAAGAAAACTGTTCTTGAAAATGAGTTTCGACAATTCCATGAGGATTCTCGTCTGCCCATAGATGGTTGTTATGGAAATTCATAATGGAATTTCTCGAAAAATTGGCTTCATCAGTAAAAAGAATGATGGAATTAAAGTTGGGGTTGGCTGCTAGCCTATTGAGAAACCACCTGCAGAAATTAATTCTTAAAGGAAAATCCCGGGGAAGCAGCGCAGCGCCTGCACTCTTTGAAGGTGGTAAGGGTATAGCAGAGAATCATGCAAGATACGCCACACAACTTGATGGCTAATATTCAATGTTATTGAAATTTTTCTTGTACTAGTCTCCGGATGTTCTTCTACTTCATTCAGAACAGCCTCTTCGATCTGCGGTGTCCGAACAGTACGTGGTCTACCTGTTTCATTGCTTTTCTTATTGACACTTCCAGTTTCGACGAGACGCCTATGAATATTCGAAAATATTCGGTGATCAGGTATCAATCTATTTGGATAACGCTCCATGTATAGACGTCTGGCTTCTCTTGCATTTCCGTTCGCAAGACCATAGATAAAATGCATTTCTGCCATTTCAGAATTCGTATAAACCATTGTAATGAATATTTAAAACACTTTACACTTTTTTGTAGGGAATATTAAAAGACTCTACACCTTACAATAACTATAATGTTGACATAACTTACGATTTAAAATGGTAAATGTCACGAATAATAAAAACAAAAGATTATCCAAACAACGCCATAGCCTACTACCATAGTTACTACTTTTTTGATAGAAATTTATTTCGTCTGGCTAATTACAGAAAATCGTGTTTATTTATTTTTCTAGATAACGGTCAGATATAAAAGGAACTACAAGAAGACAATAAACTACTAAACAAGACAAAAAAAAATGATAATTATAATTGCGTTCCCATGTACAATTACTAATAATATTAATAAAATACGTAACGCCACTTTTTTTCTTAATTTTTCCATTTTTTTCAGATTGAACAATCAAAACTACATTTTGTTTTTCTTGATATTTTATGTTATTAGGCTTGGTTTTCGAAAAAAAAAATTTTTTTGTTCTTGGGCATGCAATGAACTAGTTTTTATTTTTTTTCTCGAAAACGACACAAGATACAAAAAATTATCAAGAGGCAAAAAAGTCGTACTTTTAGATGTTTAATCTGAAAAAAATATAACATTTGTCAAAAAGTCAGTGGCGTACATTTTTTCTGTCAATATTATTTGTGAACGTGCCCTCCGGGACGTCACTGGAATTCATAAATACCATTTAGTTAGTGCTAAATTAGCTTCTTATCACATTAAATGACACTGCCAAATTTGAACAAAATCAGCAAAAGGATCTTTGAGATATTATTAAAAAAAAGTTTTTTAGAAAAAACTTTGACACCCTGTATCTTAAAAACCAAACATTTGCGGACCCATGTTTATATGAAACTTTCACCCTAAAATAGGCCAAAGAATCACCCCTCTTCGTTTGTACATGATGTTTAGGAACACCCGGTATATATATATATATATATATATATATATATATATATATATATATATATATATATATATATATATATATATATATATATATATATATATATATATATATTTTCGAGGCTTTATTTCTCGCGTCCGAATAGAGACGGTCTCTATTCGGACGCGAGAAAGAAAGCTTCGAAAATGCCAAATGTGATTTTGGTGAAACGTCAGCAAAACTGTTCTATTCAGAACGACAGTAGTGAACGGATGTACACCCGGAATGAAAACACATATATATATATATATATATATATATATATATATATATATATATATATATATATATATATATATATATATATATATATATATATATATATAAATTATACTTAGCACCCAGTACTGTTCCAGTATGATAGACATTTCGTTTTCGATCGAAAACAATTTTTCTTGTAGGCCGTTTTGCACTTGCAGAAATTATATATTTCTGCTATGCTACATATATCTTTTCCGGCCAAGAACTCTTGATAAAGGTGTGTGAAAGCGCATTTTTTATTGATTTTATATCTATATATATATATATATATATATATATATATATATATATATATATATATATATATATCACGTTGCATAGAAATCAGCAATAAAAACAGTGCAAACCCGACAAAATACGAAATAAACTAATAATCAACTGGCCGCCCTTTCTATATTACAATTACTATGTCAATAAAAACTCTTTTCAAATTTTCGTATATGATAAAAAAATAATTGCACACCCATCTTCAGAATCTCTTACCACAAGGCCAATAATGCCGACATTACTGAACATAAACGCGATAAAGTTCCTTATATATTCTTTGCATTTCTTCATCCAAGGCCTTGGATAGCGCCTATCCTCTCTCCTAAATGATCGTCTTCTGTCCATTTTAGTGCGCGCCAGTCATTACATGGTCTTTTGTTTTAATAAACAATGAGGCTATCTATGAATTTTGTCTTTGGGATCTACAAAAGAAAATATTAGTCTCATTTGCGTATTGTTTGTATAAGAAGTGTTATTATCGATAAATATTTCTATAACTTTGCCTTAATATTTGTGACGATACAGAGATGCATGTCCTTTTATGCTTATTCCTGCATCAAGACGAAGCAGATCACAAAATAAATAATATTATCAATACAAACTACTATAAGACCAGAATAATGCGAAACGCTATAGAAATTAAAAAACCAGGAGTCAAAAAGAAGGGACGGAGCATTAAAATAACCAACAATACGATAATCATGTATAAATCTAAAACCTCAAAAATATTAAGCGAAACAAAATTTTCAGCAGTGGGGCTATAAAATGAAGTTTGCAGTCTCACTTCAGTCTCCATTTAGACACAAATCAGAAAGATTCGAATGTGTCAAAAGGTGATTAGATACAATTTTTAAGGATTTTTAATCTTAAATGGATTTATAAGAAACAAAATTTGCTGCCTTAGCTAGTTTAAAAAGGAGAAAACTCCGAAAATTAGTACTTATTATTAATATATATATATATATATATATATATATATATATATATATATATATATATACATATATATACGTATATAATATATATATATATATATATATATATATATATATATATATATATATATATATACGTATATAAATATATATATATATATATATATATATATATATATATATATATATATATATATATATATACATAGTCTTTGCAGCCAACAGAGCAAGTAATTTTTAAAGGGATACGTCTGTACATTCTCATATTATTGAACGTGTTGGTGAAGTTATTTCTTTAGCGCTACAGATGCCATTGTTGGAAATTAAAGCGGATGATCTAATATATATCCCTCCTAATTATTTAAGAGTCAGTGAAGTTAATTCAAATTTGAGAAAAGCTACGAGAACGCTATCGACGTGGAAAGGAATTACTGTTAAATTTGCCGTGTTACACTTATCACAATCAAGGTGACTGTATAGATGGACCACCGCGATCTATAAAAAGGTGTTGTGGTCATATGCAAATTACTGGAAGCTGTCAGAGAGTTATGTAAAAAATTTTATTTGCTTTCATTTTCCTACTATCAAGGTTCTATGCAAAGCAGACCACAATGGTGTCATTATTACGACAAACTACCTAATGAATATGCGAGTGCTGCATCTGCATGTAACAAATATTGTGAAACATTACATTTAATTCAACTTATTTATGATATAAAGGAATTGGGATTTGGTTATCATCTTAATAAATGGAAGGAATATGTTAATGATCCAGTTCTAATAAAAGAGATTTTAAAAGAGGAAAAATTTTTAGTGTAATGGAGAAATTTGTTATGGAAATATATAAAGAATTCATAATGTCTGAAGCCTGCTCTGAATTTTGTGCACTTCTAGGACAAAACAGTGAAGCTCAAAACATTATTGTGTATTTACATTATATGGAACATGCAGAATTATGTAGATTAGCTGCTAAAGCATGTACAGATTTTCCTAAATGTAAAAATAAAAGAAAATTTATACATGAATTAAAAAAATTAGAGTTAAGCGAACATATATTATATATAAGGAAATATTTAACAAATGAAACAAATACATTTTAAAACTAATCGATTAATTTATAAATTTTTTTTTTACAGATCTAATATATGAAGTTTTCTGATGATAAAATCAAGATGGTTCTAGTTTCTGTAAAGCTAGTTGTTCATGAATATTCAATAACTGGCTTTTGAGAATATTTTCGGACAAAGTTAGCCTCTTCTTTACCATTAACGATAAAGTCGATTTTTGAGTTAAATTTCTCACATCTTGACATCTATGATAAGGAGTAAATCGTTAATCCCAATCGATACAATGATAATTTTTCATTATCCGAAGAGCTCTACTATATAGTTTTGATAGTAAATGATTTAATTAAAAGAGTGCTTTAAATATGTGGTGACTGATTTTAAACCCAACGTAAATTGCCAATTCTTTAACAATTAATTTATTGTTCTCCACTTTAAATCCTTGTATATCTATAATGGCTTTCATATCTTTAAATATTGAATTTTTCTTAGCATTTTAATTTTAATATATATTCTCTAATTTGTTTCTTTACCTCTTACAATTTGTGTTCAAACATGAATAACCGATGCATATAATCCACAATGAAGGAAATTTCGTTGTGCCATGTTATAAATATTAAAACTGACGCATGTGCATAAAAGTTGTTTAACTATTTTTGTTAGAAGAATATAGCTAAAGATTTTATCGTGTAGGATGAGACAAAGGTAATATTCTCATTTTTTCGAATTCAACCCTCATAACTGCAAAACCACTTTAAAGCGGTTCCTTCTGATGAGAGCAATCAATGTGTGAAATAGGTGAAGTTGTCTTAAAGTTTTCAGCGGAAAAAATTGGTTCACTTGTCAATCTATAGTAATAATAGCTAAAATTGGCAAACATTTCATATAGAGCAGAAAATGTGTTGTCTATAAAATTTAAATATAAATCGTGATATGGATATCTCTCACAATTAAAAAAAAACTCCCATGTTTATTAGATCCACGTTATCAAATTGACTCATGTCTTTTTGTACTTTTCCTTTTCGATCTACCTAGAAGACAACAACTGCTACACGTGGCCTCTCCAGTTTTTTTTACAGGCCATGTATGACGCGTTACTTTAGGTAATGCAGAGTATTCAACACATTCCCAGCTTCGGAATCCTAATAATATTTCCTTGGTTGCTTATAAAATTTTCATAAACGCTAGCTGTTGAGAAATATCTACCTCGATATATAGCACTTCCCAATACAATTTCTCAGTCGTGACTTCTGTAGTTGGTAATTCAATTTTTTTGGGTTCTGTATCATCTAAAAAGAGCACAGCATCTAAATCCTTACTTGCTCTGATGAGTACTAATTATTGTTTCGTATTTAAAATAATTTTTTCATAAACCTCGAAGAATCCAAGGAGCATATTTAGGTATACAGATAAATTAAATCTACCTTTGTCATCTATCGTTTTCATTTCTGTTGGGAAACCAGTTAGTATTTTAAAGCTTTTCGCTTCCATTGTAATTGAAAGACAAATATCCTTTTAGTGTTGATGATAAACACACTTTTCTTACAGAGTCTATAATTAATCTATTTAATTCATAACAAAAACGTAATACTATTTTTGACAAATCTTAATTTTTATGTACATTTTCCTTCTCGAAATTCCTTTCATGTTAGAAGACGGTAATGTAAATAAATGTAAATTTTGAAGATATGAATGGTTGATAGTTATGTAATTCGAAAACTATGATGGAATTGTCAACGTAAAGTTTTGGTTAACGTTAAAAATATCCGTTATTTAAAAACCTTAAAACCTAACGATTGAAAAAATTGACGAGTTTCTGTTGTTAACTGTTTGGTGTTCTTCGAACTACTATTTTTTTTGGTTACGCTTTAATTTTTTATGTGATTTTCTAATTGCAATAGGTTAAATTTGGAATGGTCTGTTATATCTAATAACCATTATAGTTAGTTCTTAAATGCAATCTGTCAGTTATAGTTTCGTTTCTAAAATGTCGAAGGTCGCTGTCCTGATCTATAATTCTTACTGTAATGTTGTTGATTGAACGCTGCCTGGAAAGTATAATATAGGCATTGGAGATTCTACTATTTTATAGCCAGGTGATACAGAAGGGACAAACTAATGAATTATATGAACTAGTTTTCCATTGTTAAAAGATGCAACACAAATGTTACAATCCACCATATTGTGAAATCAATTTCTTGACCATATTTCATTTCAGATTTTTAACGTGATATGGTGGATCTAGTTTAAAAACAATAAATATTTCGTTTCTTACAACATTTTCCAGATCATAATATCAAAAGTTCCTTTGGAGATAGTAATTCCCTTATCACCTATATAAATTTTGTTTTTTGCTTTTCTATATTTGGAATACTTATAAAAGTTTTACAATCTACCAACCCTAAATAATATTACTGGCAATCTTCCAAATAGATAGGAGGATTAAAATCAAATGATAAAATAGAAGAATTTCCTGTCACTGTAAACGTTGTTGACATTTTGCTAAGAATTTAAGAAATGCTGTAAATAATTTATTTCGTGTTCTTATATAGAAAACTAAAAGCTAGCTGTCCACAATTATAATCGCTAAATTTTTGCTTGACATCGTTACTCATACTTGTGTTAAAATATTTAAGTTCAAGAGGTGGTTTGAGATTCCCATAACCATCAAAATATAAAAAACTTTTTTTTTATTTACAAATAAACCTTTTCCGGCAGCAACATTCTCCGTAGCTTTGTTATGACGCTGAGTTTCTTCAAGCAGTTGTCTTGATGCTTTCTCATCATTAAGTAAGAACGTGAAAATTTCTAAAAAATCAACTTTTAGTTGGAGTATTTTCTAAACGTCGTCTTTTAGCTTTAGGTTCATTTTTATCTGATGATCTAAATCAAATATCTTTGTGACTCCATGCCAGAGATTTTGTGGCATTTGATAGACAATACCTTTAATCATCATGACTTGTCAAGGCTAGTTTGTTAATCAAACTGGTATAAATATTGTGGAGATTTGACTTAAATACATACATTGTTCAGAACACTTTTTTAACTTTTTCTTCAATATCTCTATAATCTGATAGATTTAATTGTTTTTGTACGGCAGATTTACGAATGTCTTTTGCCTTTTTATCTAAACTATCTTTGGTTTTTATGCCTTAGTTTGCACCGGTACCAAAAAAACTTTTTAAAGATAGTTAAGGTATATCTTTAGATTCATCCTTAAAATTACCAACCACTGATGTGGATATAGGCATATTAGGAATATTTGGCTCAGGGTAGTTAGAGTGCCAAATTTTTCCATATTTTGCTTCATATCTTCATAAAAGTGTTCTGTCTCAATTACAAGTATTAAAGAATCATTATCAGTCTTCAACAAAGTTACACTATCTCCATATTTTAATTTTAAATATCCGTAATTGGAATCTTACATTACGGTTTTTGCAATGTCCAAGATACTCATTCTAACGTAAATGGGTTTATTATATTCCATCCATATCATTTGTAGTTGAATAGCTACTAGATTTTCTGAAAAACATTTTAAATCTTTGAAATGAGCTTTTGCAATTAATTTCTCAGCACTTAATTTGTTTCGGTCTATGCCCCATTGAGTTACTAGCTTGATATCTACTCGGTCATCGACATTTTCCATAGTTTTTCCAAAAATACTGATATTTGCCAGTTTGTAAGAATTTTTTTTTACGCATTTCATAAATTAGTATTCAAATCAATATATTTAACTAACCATGAAGATTGTGTAAATTTCTCTTTGTATTTTCAGAAGTTTAGGTCTATATTATAAGCTTTGTTTTAAAGCACGATAATGAATAATATAATTAAACTTTTTGTTTAAATTAGGAATTAGTTTAGAATATTTTGAAATTGGCGGCTTAAATTGTTCCGGACAGAGAAGAAAGTCATTATGACTTTCATGTAAATTCTGGGATATGGAAGATTTAAAACATTGATTTTATCTTTAGAAAGCCAAACATATTTTTTTTCCGGCAAGTGCTGTTCCCTTGCAAAACCATTTAAATTTGTGTCTCTAATAAGGCGATATATTTTGATGGGAATTTGGGATTAAAATGATTAAGAAATAGATTATTGGTTTCCGATTTTCGAGCGGAATAAGTATTAAATCCACCGCGAACTCCTTTTTTGAAGCTATGAAGCATATCTGGATAAGTCAATAATTCTACATTTGTAGACAGTTACAGGATCTAGAATCTAACTTATAAGTTTTATACCAAGGATATCTATAATTCTCATACACATCGGCTAAAAAAAGGACGTTAGATTGCAAATATATATCTGAATATTCACCCACTGTGGTACAATTAAATACATTCAATATCTCATTAGCTCTAATGTAATCTTTATTACTAATTTTTTAGTCAATTAAATGATTATAAAATTTATCAATAGGCGGTAAAGATTTATCCTTCAACTTTTCGTGGTAATTAAATGTAAATTACAAATGTAATGAGCTGCTCCCCTACAGTTACAACTAAAATAACAATGATTTATGCATTTTTTTAAATTTCTATCTGAAAAAGGTTTTGATATATGGCACTCAAAAGCAATATCATATTCTTTTGATCTTTAAAATAATCGTTAAAAAGTTTTTCACATCTTGTTCAATATTTTTAATAAACCTGACAGCGCAATTAATTCCACGATATTGTGTAAAGATGTAAGATTTCATCAAATGATGACTTAATGTGATTGGCCAACGAATATGGTACTTTTAACTGTGTAGGAGACTGTAGGATCAGGCTTATAGTTTTCAATATTTTTTAGATAGCATTCAAAACCAGCATAAATAGCAAAAGGTGCTTTATACTGCGTTGTTTGAAAACTTAAATGTTTTCTGGAATTTGATTGCCAAACTTGTCTAAAATAAGATCTTCTGAAGGAAATTCAATTCACACAGATGTGCAGTTATATTCTAAGTGTTTGTAATTTCGCATATCTTCCAAAATATTGTAAGCATCCATCACACAATTTTTTTTACATTTCTTTTTTGATAGTTGCTTAAAAGTATTTAATTTAACTAAAAATTTATACCTGAAGGTACATGCTGCAAAACGGAAGTCGTCTTTTATTTAAAATGTATTGGAATGTAAATGGATTGTATTTGTTGATGATGACTTCCAAGAGGAGAAATTGTTGTAAAATCCTGATTGCAATATAGAAAAAGAAATGATTAGTATTCCATAATAGGACTACTAAAGATTAAAAAAAATCACACTTGAGGGTGACATTCTTAACAAATTAATTATTAACTTGCCAGAATCACGTTCTGGTAGTTTATCTGCCTTGGTTTTCAAAATTTTGGATAGTTCGTCATAGAGATGATCTAAATCAGTCGACTGGTTCCCGTTATCTGATGTAGACAAACCATCAATTTAATATTCTTCAAATTATGATTTGTATCTTTTTTAAACATACTTGATGTAGATGTCTTATTGTGTGAATTTTTCAGACAGAATGTGCAGATAAGTGTCATTTTAAAATGAATGAATGTTTACAATGACAACTAAGATACCACCAAAGCAGGGATGGTTGAAAAATGCATTTCCTAGATTTAGAAAAACTCCATGTCTATTAATTATTTTTCAAAAATACATTGCCCAAATTTATTTTGATTATTAATTACTTTATTATCGCTAAAAATTTTAAATAGTTATTAATAATGGCAACGTCATCGTTATTACCAATTTATGTTTCCTTATCCATTTGTTCAAGATTTTTTTCTAGCTCGGCCGATGTTAATTTACACAGAAAACAACCCACTAAATCATGTACTAAGTAAGAAGTCTTTTATATCAAATTAATTAAAATCAAAATCAATATCAAACTTATTTACGGAATTCATTTTGAGTAGGCAAGAAAAAATTTAAAAAAAAATCGAAAGATTTGTCAAAGCTGTAAACGAACATAAAACTTACTTAGATTTAGAAAATAGGATAGAAAACTAGAGATTTGCACATTAAAAGAAAGAAAAACAATTAAAAAATAGATAAAAAGCAAACCTGTAAAAAACAAAACAAAGCTGTAAATGATATATGATATATGATCTAGAACTAGGGATTTGCACACAAAAGCACGAAAACATATTAACACAAGAGCACAAGCATGTCAAGTGAATAACACATCCTTGGCGTCCCAGGCTGTTTAAAACCACTTCTTGTTAACTCACGCCCCTGGCTGAATTGGTACCAAGGGCAGCCGGTCACGGCACCTCAATGCGAACAAGTCACTCTTTTTTTGATTTAACGGCATGATCGGCAAGGGCAAACGGTCAACGGCACCTCGACGCGAAAAAGTCTCTCTTTTTTTTACTTGAGACGTGAGAGTAATACTTGGTCTGGTTGCACGGGGCGGTACTTGGGTGTTTTCTTTTGTGCTTTATATTACCGTGTTTCTGCTGGGATTGCCAGTTCAGTCTTCAGTTTAAATTTTGCGTTTATATTATTTTAAGTGTAACAATTTGTAGTAAAATGTCTGTTAATAGTGGTGACACAAGAGCCTGAATTTTTATGAAAATAACATTCTGGAATCATCTTAAATTTGCTTAGTTTGGGTTCTTCATTGGCTTAAATGCTCATTATTAACTCTACAGCCAATTTATTTTTTCAACGCTTTTGACATAGATCTTCGGATTCGTATATTATGCCTTGAATATATTTTTAAGGATTTCGTCTACTTTTTTTAATTCGATATATCCAACGTCCCATTCCTATATTTTTCCGATCAAGCAATTATTTTGATTCTTTAGTATTAGACTAGCGTACGCCATCGTAGATAGCTAGCTCCTTTTGGACCAAGCCAAATGAACAATTATAACCTTAAATGACGACGAATAGTTCTAACTCGCACTCGACCATGACTAGGCATCTATTATTAATTTTAAAGGTTACTCTGCAATTCTTAATATATTAATCATGAATCATTTACTGAACAAATTGCTTCTTTTCACTTCGAAGATATTACGACTACATAATTTTGAAACACAAACTTCACGACTTAGGTAATCTTCTTTTACCGCATAACTAGCACTATTTTTTTTTATATTTACTAGTCCTTCTTCATCACAACCCGCATCATTCTAAGCATCTATACACTCATTTTCACTGTCTTCTTGTTCTTCTTCAAAATTATTTCTATCTAGTTTACTTAACCAACCTTGTCTAACATCACAAAGATATTTGTTCCCTCACAGTAAAATATAATATCTCATCTTCATAAATGGAATGTACATCATTAGAATTTTGTAAAACCACCTGGCGAGTACTCATTCTTAAAAGTAAAAATGAAAGAAAATATAATTGAATTAAAAAAATTAGAGTTAAACGAACCTACTGTAAGAATGACTTGCTCTGTTGGCTGCTATGACTTAATAAATAAAACATGGTCACGTGGCCGAGGCAAGTGGGTGGGGCCAAAGACACGTGCGGTGGTGGGGGTCGACCAATCAAAAAGTGGTCCCTTGCTCCCCCCTCAATATGCTCTACTAAGTTGTTTTGCTGGTTTATTACTGTCAGTCTAGATAGGACCTAAAGAGGGTTAAAATTAAATTGCGTACAGATAGATTTTATTAATTCTAAAGCAAAATTATATGTTAGGGGTGTAGTAGTAAATAATTGTAAATTAATAAAATTATGTTAGGAGTGTAGTGGTAATAATATGACCCTTAATTTTTTATTACAATTTGAAGTCAATCGGTTAAGTAGGTTTTCATTTCATGATTGGTCAAGGAAAACGCTACGGAAATTGATTTTATTAACACCAAGGGAACTTATAATTTTGCAAGTAATAAATCTAAAATTTAATAGTTTAACGACAGTAAATCATAAACAGTATAAAATATTTTGCTTGGATAAGTTTGCTGGGTCGGGGTCGGCTTTGATGACGTGCACAAGATTGCAATTCGCGTCAGCGCGATTTCTTATTTACGATTGTTCAGGAAAAATCTATTAAAATTGTTTTTATTAACGCCAGTGGAACTGATGATTTTTTAGGTGCCATAATTAAAATTTAATAGGTTATCGAAAGTAAATCATCAATCAAATAGTAAAACATACTTTGCTTAGATAAATTATTTAAAATTGAATTATTGGAAAATAGACTTTTGATTTCTACAAGACAACCTGTCTAGATTGGATACTCAAATATATTATTTAAATCGCTATTTCCTTAAATGGGCTTTGTGGAAGGTGGTTTACTAGCATTTCACTCAAATAAAACTTGTCAATATAACGAAGACATGAATGCAGATGTCTATGTGTATGAGAATTATTTTAAGCACATTTTATCTGATTCCTTCTAAGCAGGCTATCGTTATGGACAAAGTTAGTTACTATCCTAGGAGGCTTGAAAAATTACCAAATGCTTCTTGAAGAGAAAATTATAATATCCAAATGCTTACCTTAAAAGAAATACCATATAAGATGACATAATTTAAAGGAAGGGACTTGAAATTGTTAAATTAAAAAGCCTCCTCGCACAAAGTATATGTTTGGTGAACGACTGTAAGGGAAATATTAAAGTCCTTCGACTGCCACTGTACAACTGTAAACTAATGCTATATATGTGAGAATCCTTTTTTAAATGGAAATTCTAAAAAAATGCATTCACCGCTGTCATTTTAGTGGTAACTATAGGGGGCAGCTCATAATAATACACTTAATAATTTACCTTTCGTACCTCCAATTTATACTCTAATAATATTTTATAATCCAAAAAATTACAATTCCCACCTGTTTATTAAATCAAGTAACAACAAAGAATTATTTAGTGTTATTGCTAAAAATAAAGAAAAATATATCGGTTTTAGCAAAAATACACCTATGACTCTAATAATAAAAAGACAGTGTAGCTGAATTTACGATTTATAGCCTCATTTCATTTTTCCCAGAATCTTTTGAATCACTATCTAATATTTTAGATAATGCCCAATGTCTTGAAATTTTTCCATATTCTTATATTGATTCTCACGAAAAGTTGGATGATAAATCTTTACCTTCTATTGATAAATTGTTTAATGATTTAATTGATAAAAATATTAATAATGACGATTTGATTGGAGCTAAAGAAACATGGAATGTATTTTAATTGCTCCACAATAGGTGCGTATCAGATATATATTTGAAATCTGACGCTCTCCTTTTTGACGATGTTTTTGAATATTATAGAAATACTTGTTATATATCTTAAAAACTTATAAATTATATCCCTTCAACTATGTAACTAGTCTTTCCATTTGTCAGGATGCTATGACTAAATTTACAAAGCTAGAATTATAATTATCGACCAATGCAGATATGCTTCATTTCTTCAAAATAAGAGTTAGCGGTGGAGTTAGTACTTGTTCTGCTTGCAAATCGAAAATAATTCTTTTCCTGATAATTTTAATCCTAAATATCCCACAAAATTTATTGCCTATTTAGATATAACAAATTTATATGGATTTGCAATGAAACTGTATTTGCCAGAAAAGAACTTTGTTTGGTTTCTAAGATGAAATCAATAAAATTAATGAAATTGTTATTTTAAATTTTTCAGTTACATTTTTTAGGGGCTTAGGAAGTTGACTTGGAATATCCCTAGAATTTACATAAAAGCCATAACGATTTTCCGCTCTGTGCCGAACAATTGAAGCCACCAATTTCAAAATATTAAAAAATATATATATAAAAATAAATATATTAACTACTTCCCAATTTAAACAATAAGTATATTTATGTTATTCATTTTCGTGGTTTCAAACAAAGCTTTAAAATTTCCGAAATAACACCGAGGAATTAAATTTACACATTCTCCACGCTTAGCTTAACATATTCATTCAAATTGGCAAATAACAGTAATTTTAGAAAAACTATAGAAAATATCGATAACCGAGTAGATATTAAGCTCAGGTAACTCAATGGGAGAGAGAGCGAAACAAATTAAGTGCCGAAAATTTAACTGCAAAACCTCAATTCAAAGATTTAAAATTTTTTTCGAAAAATTTAGTACCTATTCAACTTCATAAAGATGTGTCGAATATAATAAATCCATTTATGTTGGAATGAGCATTTTGGATATTGCAAAAATTGTAATGTATAATTTTTATTACCGATATTTAAAATTAAAATATGGAGATAATGTAAGTTTATTGTACAGTGACACTGATTCTTTAATACTACAACTTGAGACAAAATTTTTATGAAGATATGAAGCAAAATCTGAATAGATTTGACATTAAACTATTTTGAACCAAATGTTGATAATATACTGATATCCACATCAGTGGTTGGTAAAATTAAGGATTAATATAAAGGTGTACCTTTAGAAAGTTCCAATTTGGTACTGGTGCTAAGGCATACTGCATAAAAATCAAGGATAGTTTAGAAAAAAATGCAAAAAAGAAGTGTTCTGCACAATGTATGGATTTTAAGTCAAATCTCTACAATATTTGCACGAACTTGTCTTACAAACTATCCTTGACAAGTCACGATGATAAAAGTTATCGTCTTTCAAATACCACAAAAACTCTAGCACAACAATATTGTCAATATTGAATCAATGATTTAAAATGTATCTATTTTATAAACTGAAATGGATCAAAAGCTAAAAGACGTACCACTAATAGTTAATTTTTTTTTAATTTAAAGCTCGTTCTCACTTAAAAATTGTAAACAATAATTATCTAGTTTCGAAATTGGAAAGAGATGTCAAAGCTATCAAGTTTTGTAGAAGTTAGTTCATTTTAAAGTCTCTTTTTATACGAATATATAAAATGTTGTAACAAACAGTATTATTTAGTTTTTTTAGAACAATACTTGCTACTTCATTAATTGTGTTAGTCTCCCTTTTTATCATACTCCTAATACAACTAGAGCCTACGTGTAATAAGGATAAAAACGATACTGATTGTTTTAAACAAATGAGAATAGTTTTCGTAGTTGGAAACTCACACTTTTTTACTTATAATATTACAGAAAATGACTTAAGTATTAATAATTATATGAAGATTAAATATTTCTTCGATAAAAAACCTGTCATTTATTTAGAATGGATAGAATTTGTTCGTGAGAAAGAGAATTTTAATTGTATATATTTTTGTTTCTGACTTTAATATCAATTATTCTTACTATTATCTTGCGTTGTTTTTGTTATTTATTTAAAAACTTAAATAAAATGTTTTAATATTTGATTTTTTTGTAGTTTAACTTTGTTCCTTCCAACTATAAATAATGTGCTCCACTTAAGTGGAGGAAAGAGTAGGCTATAAAAATGTATTGCAAATCATTATTTAGTTAGTTTTTGTTATCTACTGTCTCATGATGTTCAGCCAACAGAGCGGAGCTTCCAATGTAGTTAAAGCCACCACACATTCTATCGAAAAACAAACCACAGTAAATTTTAAACAGGACCCTTTAAAAAATCCAACTCAAAGTTTGTAAATATAGGGTTGTGTTTGGAAAGTGATTTTTCACCATGTATTAAACTTGATGGAAAGAAGAGTCGATCCATTATTCTAAGTGAAGATGATTGGAAGGTCTAAAACTATAACAAATTACTTTTTCCCATCCAACGCCTTTCAAGAAAATATATTTTTGAAAAATATATACATTCTTTTTAAGAAACTTGGTGAAATGGTGAGGATTACAAAAAATGACGATTACGTATGTTTTGGAAATAAAACTGTGTGCAGACTATAGGAACAAATGCCTCTGTTCGAATACTGACTAAATATTTTATAGACACAGAAATTTAAGAGTTACTTTGATATTTGTAAGAACAGTTTGTTTTATCTTCAAAAAGTATATGATACTCTCCAAGTAAAGTGTGTATAGTGAGAATGTTTGTACTATGTTAGAATTATTACTAATGCATCCAAATCAGCTGGAACAAAAATTAAGAGAATTAAATTATTATGAAGAAATTAGTAACTTTTAATTTAACTGAAAATCAATTCCATAGAATGCATGCATAAACGATTACATATAGAAAATCTCGAATGCTGCCTTGAGAGTTTATAGACCAACAACATTTTTAAAGTCAAATTAATTTATGGGAAATAATTTTGAAACCTGTTTTAAATCTTCCTTTTAGACTAAATTTTTTCCGCATTTTATTTTTTAATAATCGGTTCACCCGCTCAACGATACTTACTTTCAAATTAGAAAATGTGCTATAGTGATTAATTTGAAACTGGTCGATTAACTTCTGAAAATCTTTGGAATAAAATTCCGTCTCTTTATACGTTTT
This sequence comes from Kuschelorhynchus macadamiae, assembly GCA_030620095.1. Lineage (NCBI taxonomy): Eukaryota > Metazoa > Arthropoda > Insecta > Coleoptera > Curculionidae > Kuschelorhynchus > Kuschelorhynchus macadamiae. The sequence continues at coordinate 76,152 of JAUTXW010003858.1, read as the reverse complement.
TATACTTTTTGGAACACATTGCCAGTTTTTGTTTTAACAGGTAGTGCCCAAACGGGTTTAGACAACATATTGATTACATCTAAATTATATAATATAAAAAATATCTTTACCTAAATTTTTAATAAGCTTGCATTTCGACTAAATCTGCTGGGAACAAATCATTAAGTCCTTTCACAATGACTTTTTTTTTTTAATTTCTTCTAGCAGGTTTATGTAATTTATTAACGTCTTCCTCCGTAATTTTATTCAAATATAGTCTTATACTTTAAAACTAATCCTGGATATAATACTCCAGGTCATACAGAACGTTTCGGAAATATTATCTCCACTAGCGAGTCTATGACCTTTTACTCGAACTACATGCATTATTATTGATGATTAAATCTATTTCCTTACTACAATGAGCTTTTATCACTTCTGCTTCTGGAAATGGAAATGATAAAATATTCTCATCACCGCTAATAGGAAGAACCATAGGAAGAATGCAAAAGTAATATGTGTCTTGACGGGCATTTAGGATATGAGTTTCAAATTTATTCACTGAAATATTGAATATCTATTATGAACTGTGATTTTTTTTCAATAGCTTTCACTTATAAAATCACTTTGGCTTCTCGTAATTCTTCAATTATAGAAATAATTTCATTATTGTGATTTGCAGGTCCTCCTTCGTCCGATGCCAGAACCAGACGCAGCCTATTATAAGTTCATTGATGTTATCCGAATTTAGTGTGTATTTGGTTTCTTAATTTTTAAAGAAATTTCTTATTCCCAATCTCTGTCTTGCTTGTCTGTATGGAGCCTTAAGTCTAGTAATTGCTTCTGTAAGATTTTTTGCTGGTGTTCCAAGAGCTTTTGTTTTCGTTAGACATTTGGCTTCTAAATATGCTCCTATAAGTCACATATTTGATTGAACCGTTTCCTTGAACCTGCTAATTAGGGTCGTGATTTCTGCGATATGCATTAGTTTTTGATAGAATATCCATATACTCATAAATTTTCTTTCTTGTAATCAATAGATTCTTTTTTAAAAAATAGTTGATATATCTCTGAAGTGCCATTGAAGATTACACTTCCAACTTTTATATCTTAATAATTTCAAGTGGGTTCATTGTTTTCCCTAGAAGAAATTTGTTTGTTTCCAAATTATGAAAAATGCAATAATCGTGATCAAATATATGTTTTGTATCCATAACTCCTTCATCAATATATTTCCTTAGTAATTAATCAAAATCTTCCAACCGATATTTATATCCCGTAGTGTCGACATATTTTTCGCATTGTTTGTTAAAATATCAGAGATATTAAAATTCGCTACAGTATTCACCCAATGGGAGTGACGTTTCAGCTTCTGTGTTTGTTTCTTGTATGGTAGGGAAATTAGATGCATTAGTCCTATCAAAAAACGAAGGTAGTTCAGTTGGTAAAACTGGAGTCTTCCCGGTTTTTCTTTTTACTCTCTGTGTTGGAATAGAAGTAGTGTAAAATTATTTTAAAGTACGAGGTTTTTCTTTTAGGTCAATGCCAATAAATAAGTTCTGACTTAGCAATACTTGAAAATAATTGATGTAGTGTTTGTGTTAGACATCGTGTCCGGTCGTCGGGTCGTTCGATGGGATACTCGTTCAGGGCCCGTCAACGTGTCCGCGCCTAAATCGAGACTTTGGAGCTTTTTCTCGTAATAGGGTTGCTTATTCATGCAAAGATAATCGGTAGCTGAAGGATTAGAGGTCTCGTTTAACGGCCTTTTCGTCCTCGTTCCGAATTTATCGGACCGGTTTGCTAGCTCTGCAGCGTCCGCATGATTTTCAGGGCGTTGGGTTTTTGAGGCCGTTTGCCGCTTGGGACTGGTTTCCAGGGTGTAGTTTTTAGTAAGATCTTCACCTGAGGCACCCTTAGTATTCATTTCAGGTTCACTAGGGGCTTTTGTTGGTGTTTGCTTTAAGCCCTAGGTCATAACGCAAGTTTCCAGACCTGTGGATTATGTGGTTCTTCAACCCTCAATTTAAGGGTGAGGACATCGCTCAATTGGGGTCTTCTAGTAAGATACCTCTTAGGAAGTGTGTCCTTTTCGAATGGCGTTGAGTCGACTTTTGGGGGTGACGTTAACCCTCAGGGGATTGGGTGCCTTCTGGCCTCAGAAGAAAGGATTTCTCTGTCGGAAGACCCGAAGATCAAGATCGGCCCTTGCTTGTAGGGTAGCGAGCTTAAAGTTACTTGGTCGTGATTGTCAAGGAAAACTTCGATCTTTTTGGGGTTGGAATGCTTGGAATTAGCCTACGGAGTTGTCGTTGGCTGGGTAGCTTCGAAGATCCTTGCTTTTTAAGGGGAAGTCACCGGTATCGGTTAAAGGAAGTGATTTTCTCGTAGGAAAGTCTTCACACAGCCATCTTAATGTTTCACGGCAATGCCATATCAAAAGCTCTTGAACTGAAGTAAATAATTAAAAAATGGAAAGGTGACAAATAACTTGGTTCGCTACCATTCCAAACTATTTTGGTTTAGTTTTTATAGCACACCGTGAAATTAACAAACACTTTTTTAGATATAATGTACAAAGAAAACAACTTCTCATAAGAGGTAATGAATAAGGTTTGTCTTTTGCGACTTATACAGCATCTTTACAGAGCATACAGGCGCCAGGTTCCCAGTTAGGCTTGATTTGGCGTAATTGGGCGCCATTTTTCCGGTTGGGTTTGTTTCCGTCCTGTAAAGGGGCACATTAGCATCTTCACGCATCAAAGGGACAACCAGTTTCTGTTGAGGCGACAGGTTCCCGTACGGAGTCCGAAGGCATGTAGGGGTGCGTGGACATACAGATTAACGCTCAGGCTCACTCAGCGCCTGTTGACCAAGTAAATACAGGGCCTGTGTGGTCTCGGCAGCGTCACGCGTCATGGGTGGTGTCCGGCTTACGGCTCTTGCACAGATCGACTCTGTTCCAGGCCTGTGGCTCCTCAGGGGTGTAAAAACACAGGTGGTAGGCACTCGGTCCGTAGGGTCAGGTGCCTATCCTGTCTGTGGAACACAATGGCATCCGACGAAGACGTCCTCGATTGAAGGTTTTGGAATCTCCCTCAAAATTGTAAATTTTAACAGGAAAGGGTGACGAGTTAGATAAGGCTGTTGATGTAGAACAGTGGCCACTGCTTCAAGATGAGCCAAACGAGAGCTAAGGTCGGGCTATGATGAAAGTAGAAGTAAGATTACACTCCTCCAGGGTTCTAATCGTAGCATAGTCAGGACTGAGTTAACGTTCGTTCTGTGTTCTATGTTTACTGCCACGTCCAGGGGTGAGGTCGCTGAGTGATCTGGCAGTAAACTACTGATTACCCTTGGCCGAAGCCTTGGGTCAAAAGGGGGAGTAGTATTATCATCAGCCTTTAAAAGTTCCTCGAGCAACAAGGGCAATAAAGTGGACATCTCAGTATCCTGTTCCGCCGATATGGTCGATTTCGGATCTAGAAAGGAGGACATCAACATACCTGATTGGGGTCGACGTACGTTGGTATTTACAAATAAAAATCTTTTTTGGCTTTTTCGCAACTGCCTACGGAATGTTTGGATACATAATATAAACAATATTATTTAAGCAAGCATTAGAAATTATGTCATTTACCTTAAGTTTTTATAGACACAAATACTTTCATCCTATCGGGATTCATCAGTGCGCCGATCGTAAGAGAGAAACATTAAATAATAGCATTTTTTTATTTAATTTTAATTTATCAAGTTCGTCGGTCTAATTATCTAGTTTGCAAAAAATCAAGTATTATCAACTGCTAAAATTTCTATACGAATATACGGTCCTTTTCGGCTTTCACTACAGGGTTTTTTTCTATGTGGCAGCGAGTAGCTTTTGTGTTGTCTTCGATCGAACTAAAACAGAAAATCGTCTGAGGAAAAACTTTCCTCGCGCGATAATTAGTGGTCAAAAGTGGGTGCATTCTGTTGAACCCCCGCAATTAAAGAATACAAACACTTTTATAGTTTGTTATGATTAAATAAGAAAATTTACATGCAAATAAAAGTTCGTATAACTTATCTTTTTGACTATATTTACGTTTATTTATTAAACAATCATATCCCGTAAACAATGACATACAATACACACTCAACACTCATTTATGAACGAGCCAGTTTTCCATAATCCGGTGAGCAATCTGCATTTCCCAGGGTTCTAATTTCTCTGAATGTTTGTCTAATGAAGAAAAGATAACAGGCAAAATTGATAAAATTTGAGGGGGAGTTCCTGACTGGACCTTACGCTAATTTATTTCTTTTTGTCATTTTTTCTCTATACTTGTTCGCTGAACTTTTACTTCCCTCGCGAAAATCACACTGTTGCTGCCTCGCTGATACCTAGAAACGATGCCAACATGACCCAGCTACGATTTTCTCGAATGAAATCGAGCTGCTAAGCAGATACCTTGCTGTTTTTGCCGGGAACCATAGGATCCGATACTCCACGTGGCCGTCATGGGTGGCAACTTGGTTGATGGAACCGGACTTTGATGTTGGAAAAGAAAACATCTATCCTCCCACGACGACAAGGCCGAGCAACATCTCCTGTCAGCACTACACTGTCCTTGTGAAGCAAATTTGGCTTTTTCTTCTTCCCAATTAGACGCCAGTTCGTTTTCTTCTTAGGCTCACAAACAACTTGTTCCCGTCCGTTTTTTTTTTCTTCCTGTAAGGCTGACCCTTGCAAAAATATACATGACCGTTTTTTCTTATCCCGGAGGGCTTACGGAGAACCCCAGCAAAATATACCTGAGCGTTTTTATCTGTCCCGGAGGTATTACGGACAATCTCACGTAAAATATACCTGTTTTGTCCTACCAGAAGAGCTTACGAAGAACCCCGTCCAGTCATCCAACTAATTTTTTTTTCTTTCCTTTATACCTGCAGATTTTCACAGACACACTCCATGTTTCGGACAATACTTTTTTTTGGATGATATAATAAAGTGTATCTAAATTAAAACAAGGATTGTCAAACGTAAGACTCGGCATACTGCGAAACTCGTAGATGTTTCAAAAAAAGTGCATATAGGCCAGCGGATAATATACTACGTAATATTTTAGTGATATGGAGAGAGGATATAGCAAATTTTCGTAACCAGCTTCGACGGTATGTGAACCGGTACCCGGTTTAGTTGAAGTAAAACCGGTCTGGCCGGGTGAAAACCAGCCAGGTGGCAAACCTAGGAGGAGGAAAATAGGTTTTCTCAACGTATTTTTTCTAACTAATAGGGACTTTACAAAAAAAAATCGAATTAAAAAGCCATTGACCTTTTATTATATAATTTTATATATAGGAACATTCGTATAAATTACTACTTCAATACTAATCTCCATTTTTTAGGCTTCATTTGTTAAATCTTTAAAAAAGGTATTGTGGCAGTTTTGTGGCTAGATTTCCCAACTCGGTAAAATCACTGAATCATACATTGACGCGCATGACCGACACACGACATTTCTGATATTTTCAGCCTACTCTTCTGGTCAATTTTTACTTTTTTAGAAATCAGCCAAATTGCTGTGTTTTAAAGGGCCCTGATTTTTTTAAATTTTTATGCTTAGTAAAATAAATTTTAGTTGTAACTTAAACTAAATAGTGAATACCCACATATAAATTAAATAAACTTTGATAAAATAGCCAACGCACGTTTACAAAATGCTCATTTTGTATTGCCCCTTACCTATTGCCTACCCTATTCCTAATGCCATTGCACGCCATTACAAATCGTACGCACCAGACGTTTTCGTTATATGCCAAGATTTGAAATAAAATATCTTAACTTCTATGAAATTAGCCGATAGTTGACCAAATCTATTATTGCTTCGCATCTTTTGTAAAAAAAAACTAATAATTTTCTGCATAATATCACAGTGTTGCCATATCTTGGTCCTCAGTTTGCAAGAAAAATGGTTTGTATATACATGGCATATGCAATTGTTAAAAAATAAACGTATCGAAGCAGCGCCATCAGTAAATAACCCTACGAACTACGGTATACTAGTTTTACGGATTTTCGACAAAAGTGAGGTCCAGTTTTTTTTTGTTTTAAATAGTAAATTGGGTTGTTAGTAGTCGATTGGTATCAATTTCCAAAGTGAGGTCCATATACGGTTCTCACTTTGTTATGGACCTCACAACTTAAGCAAATTTTCCATGGGTGAACCTCAGTTTCTACTAAGGAAGTAAGTATATATATATATATATATATATATATATATATATATATATATATATATATATATATATAGATCCCGGCCTTAAGAGAACCTCAGGGTGTATCTAATAAAACCCAGATACTAGGTGAACGATGTGGAAAACCCAAGTTACTTTATAAAAAGTATGGAAAAATTACGCACAGCACGCAAGAATCCCACACGATCAATGTACAATGGTCGCTTGTGAGCAACTAAAATGAGCAGGCGCGCGAAGGTTGATGGGAAATATCCCCTGGTATCAGTTTTGTGAAGCCTTGCTGCACGCTTTCGACAACAGGGATGTCGGAGATCGGCTGAGAGACAAACTTAACAAAAGGATAAAAGATAGAGGAGAACCCGTCGAAGGATTTCTATTGCCAAAATTGCAACTATGTCCCACACTAGTACCGGCGTTAAATGCGGTCGGAGTTATCGACATTCTGCTGAGAAAACTGAACGGCCACCTAAAATCGTTGGTGTACTGCTACCCTCTTGACACGGCCGAAGTCTTTATAACTAAAACGGATCTGGTGGAGCGTGCTGGAGTGACTCCACGTACAACATCTGGCAACCTCCTAAGCTCATAGACAAACCGAGGAAACGTACGGGAGAGCGACGCTGCTTCGGAAGAAGCAAAATCCACCTGCCCTCAAAGGCAGAATCGACGGAACAGGGAATCGAAATTGTATAAGATCTCCATCGTCATTCAGACAGACAATTCAGAGCTCCTTAAATAAATCGGTGCGCCATGGAAACAGACACCAACCGATTGTCAGAATTGCAGCGAGGCTGGCCATATCAACTTCACCGCCTCCCGTGGAGCGAGGTCGACCGATCGCAAACACACAGGGATGTTGGAACGACATAGAAATTTGTCCTTCCGACGAAAGACAAGCAAGTTATGCAATCGAATATGACGACATTGAAGAAAACATCGATTGTCTTGACCAAGACCGTGCCACGACGTTAAATGTAGCAAATGTAAGAAAACGTTTGCCAAGGAAATGATTGTTATCGTTTAGTCCTGGCGTGACGATAACCAACGATTGTGATGTTTCCCATCAGACACCGTAAAAACCTAAAAAAATTGTGGTTCAAGCACCAATCCACCATTCAGGCTTACCTAGCCTAACCTAACAGCGGATGAAGCACTATACCCTGATCCCGCACGCTATAGCCTGTCGATGTACCTGGCAGAAGGTCCAGAATAATTGCAAATATTTTAGCCATTTTCCATTTTTTCCAGCTTTTCATTAGTGTAAATATTTTTCGTAATTCTTAGGTTGTTTTTTTAGAAGTCCGAGACTTAGATTAGGCAGTGCGTGTAGCCAAATAGGTAAGCCACTTACACTTAGGTCAGTGGATTAAAGTGTGTTATTGATATATGTATATATACTATTTTGTTATTTCTAGGGTATCTGTGGTTCAGGAAAAACTTGAAATTAAGCAAATTTATTTCAATTTTCTTAAAGTTGATGTTGCTCCTTTTTTATTTATTAAACGTTTCGACCATTTCGGATTGGTCTTCGTCAGTAAGTTTTTATCTGTAACAATAGAGAAATACAGCAAAAAATCCTTTTTCTAGGGAGGTATTAACATTATTAAGAAATAATCACATGTGGTTACGGGTTATCAACATTTTACATTTGAAAGACTTACCAAAAGAAGGAATCTACGTTTTTTTTCCGATATATCCCAGTTCATTTTTATTTACACAAATAATATTTCTAACGGGTACATTTAAAAACAAAAAAGAACGCCAACTTTCATAAAATGTTTATACTTAACGTTTTTCGAACAAAACTAATTTGACTGAGACCCCTCTTTTCTATTCTTTTCTTTCTAAGCTGTCATTTTGACATTTTTATCTGTCATTTTTTACTTAAATTTTGGTTTATGGTAACTTACTATAGTTCTCAAATTTTTATGGAAATAGACCAAACAATTCAAAAGTTAAAAGGGGTCCTGACTTTAGACACACACGGAATAATAATCAATATTTACTTATTAATGTATTCCTAAATAATACGTGAATTAATAATGTATTTTAGAAAGTTCCGTTGCTGTCTATTTCATATCTTGTTAAATATTTTTCATCGATATGGAATAATAATATACATGGTGTCCCATTAAAAATAAAGAGAGGTTATGTATTTTCAATTTTCTTGTGACTTAATAATTTTTATCCTCTTTAAACTTAACCGTTAAAAATACTGGTTTTAGGTACAAAATTTGTTAATGAAAAATTTGTATGAGCATACAACTTATGAGTTTTATTATTTTTGAGAAAAGGCACAGAAACTTTTTGTTTGATATTAAATTTTTAGTAAAGACGGATAGGCTAAGAACGATAGATACTATTTTCTATTAGCCTGTAACTCGAAATCACTAATCCGACAAACCCCTTCAGTTGTTGTTCGAATTAAAGAGGCTGTACTGTACAGGGTGTCGCTTTTGTGAATACAGGATAGAAAGAAATCGATCAAAAAGTGATGGGTTGCAAAATAGCGGTTTTTTAAATGCTCCCAAGTTCGTAGCAAATGATAACTGGTACAAGCTTCAAAAATAGCTGCTACTTTCTTAGCAGCTAAAAATTTTACTTTGACAACTTTGGCTCGGTCGTCCCATTGCCTGAAACACCCGAAACAGATTTTGAATACAAATTTTTTCCCTCAAACCGATTAAGGCTATTATCTCAATTTATTTTTGATATACAAGGCCATTTTCAGACTTTGTCATTTTTGAATACCCTCTGTAACTCGGTTAATAATCAAGATTGAAAAAAAAACTTAATAAACTTAAGTAAACAAATTTTATAGATTTTAACTTAATTTCGGAAAATTGACGCAAGGTTGGGTTTGCTAAATAAGACTCCAATATATCTTTCAACATTTTGATTAAAAATTAATTTACTTTTCCATCAATTCCACAACCTTTTTTTTTTCAAAAATATTCAATTTTTCCTAACAATAATTTTTTTTATAAAGAATGTATTATAGAAAGAAAATCGTTTATTTATTAATGTATTAATATTTATTAAAAAATCAAAGAATTAGTCTAAAATATGTGTATAGTAGTATAGTGTGTGGTATTTGAAAAGGTAAATTAGTTTATTAGCAAAATGTTCAAAAATATACAGTGTCCCATTAAAAAAAATTCAACCATTATGAGGCAAATTTCCGAAATAAAATTATAAAAGATAAATAAAAAGTTGTTATGCCACTGGAGTCCACGTAGGTATCAATAAAATTTAGAAATATGAAATTTTTTCTATTTTAATTATTAGCCAGGAGACAGAGGTTATTCAAAAATGATAAATCAAGATAGAATCTGTATAAAAGAAATCAATTTGTATTCCAAATCGAGTTGGGGTGTGCTTGTTCGATTTTTTCTATCTCATATAATTTTGCCAAAACTCAGTAAGCATGTCGAAAAAGCCCACCCATGTACATTTATACATACATATAAATATCCACCTAACAAAATTAACCCTCTGGGGCTACTAGCTAATAAATAACAAAACACCATCGAAACACGGTCTTGGAAAAAATCTAGAGACACGACGGTCTAGAGCTTATAGCATATATATATATATATATATATATATATATATATATATATATATATATATATATATATATATATATATATATATATATATATATATATATATATATATATATATATATATATATATATATATATATATATATATATATATATATATATATATATATATATATATATATATATATATATATATATATATATATATATAGATATAGTAATTTCCAATAATTTTTTTTCCTTTTACAAAGAATAAGGGCCATTTTCGAAAAAGTGAATATAAAGTGACATAAACTACATATATATATATATATATATATATATATATATATATGTAGACATGTCAGACAGATGTAATAGTAAGAGAGTATATGTCACTTTTGAAAATGGCCCTTATTCTTTGTAAAAGATAAAAACCAAAGTCAAATACAAAATTTCATGTAAATATCTTAAAATATATATGTTTTTCTTTTTCGAGCTTTAATACGCCACTGCCACCATCTTTTGAATAAAAAATTCAAAAATTTAAAGCCTTTCAGTTTTGGAATTATTTGGAATAATTAATTTTATAAAGTTAGTGGTACTGGAATGGTTGTTGTGAGTAACGTCTTGTACACAAGAGAAAATGCATTAAAACTAGTTTTATTGAACTGATTAAAAGCACGCAAAATAGTGCGTGTATCATTTTTTTTTTACTTTTTACTTCAGCGGTATCAGTCTGATATGTCGGTAATTTGCGAACCTGTCTGTCGTAGTACCCGAATTGCTCCGAGCGGCGAATTGCGAATATGCGTCCTGTTTGGGCTCGTTAGATTTGTCTTGTAAAGTACTATTAAAATTTAATATTAAACAGATGAATACGCACAAGTGAAAATATTATGATAACTAGGTAATTAAAAAAATTGTAGTAATAAAAAATACATAATATAATAAACGAAAAAAATATTTTTAAAAACAAGATTTTATTTACGAACCATTGAAGTAAAAAGAAAAAAATAACATTTAGGGCTCAGGGTATGAAGTTAAATAGTAAACTTATGGATATGGTAGTTTTATATTTGACGTTGTTGTGTACTAAGTGGTTTATTAACATATATATATGTTACCCATTGGTCGAACACATGTTGGGCCAAACAAGTTATTCCAAATAATTGATATTTTATATATTATTGTAACATAGGACGAGAACTTTCACGGCTTTGTTCAATTAAGAAATCATGGCACTTGGGATTAAACCAGTGCTCCGATCTCGTGGAGTAAATTAAAACGCCTCGTGCAATCGAAGTGGAAACTTCGGAAATCGATTCCATTTTAACATGATTCAATCCCAAAAACCATGTGTTTTCTTAGTATTATTGTTACATCAGATTTCTTTGCAATAAATCTGCGGGTGGTATAAACCCATGCGAAATCTAACATTTCTAAAAGTAGGTTATGTCAAGTAATAGTTGAATTAAAAACAAATGCAGAAAACAATTTTGGTTTCCTAAAAATTAAAATCTGGTGAGAGATATTGGATAATGAAATCATCGGGCCATTCTTGTTTCGTGAAAACCTAAATGTTGGGTTAAATATATGATTTCAACAAGAAGAGGCACCAGCACAAAGCAACCAAACCGTCACATTTGGTTACATTGAATCTGTCAGTGAATCTTCACATGTAATTAGCTTGACATATTATGGACCAAAAATTAACTCTCTTAGAAAGAGCGGAACTAGTTTTAATTATTGGCGGACAAGTTAGTTAGAGAGACAACTACAATTTTTAACGAACGACACACGGGCAAACATGTACTATGCAGACGGTTTCAAGAATATATAATTATTTTAAAACAACGGCATCATTAGAACTTGAAGATAAAACATACTAAGTTGGTGCAAAGTGAAGAAACTGATTTAGAGGTTTTACAAACTTTCATAGAAAATCCTAGAACATCATTAAGGTGACTTCAGAATAACAGTGATTACAAAAATCTACTGTTCTTAGCATCCTTAAATAGACTAAGTTTCATGCATATAAGTCAGTATCTATTAATGAAATTTTGGAACGGCGTTACGATCTAAGATTGTAATTTCCTCTTAGGTTCAGGTCGAAATTGAAAATGATAGCCGATTTCGAACAATATTATTTTCGGATGAAGCTACTTTTAACACTAATGGGGTAGGTTCAACTTAAATTTATCGTTGGTGGGCAGACGATAACCCAAATTTCACTATAGAAAGCAAAAGTCGGAACTGTATCTGCAATTTTTACGAACAAACTTTTTGAGGAGTTTGATAGTTGCCTCTTAATGTGTAAGTTTAAATATGTGGTTCCAACACGACGGGCCATTAGCCCGTCACCAATTATTTGGATCTGGAGTTCAGTGGCAAGTGGATTGGGAAGCGTTCAAATTACCAATGGTCTCCGGACTTATCGCCATTGGACTTTTTCCTTTGGCGATACCTATAAGAAAAAGTCTACGCAAAGAAACCATTTCGTGATCTGGATCACTTAGAAACGGAAATCTCAGCCGCCATGATTCAAATTTCCGGTGAATATTCCACTTATGTACAAATTTTCCCGTAAGACTGGTGGTGTTTTCGAAAAATTATAGCGGAAATACCACGTCGTCTAGGAAACATGGTGCTTCCACTTACATGGTTAGGTGTGGTTACATACCTAACCAAAAAATGAAATCTTGACAATATGAAACTTGCTTTTGAGAGTCACTAGAGTCCCTAGAAACGGATTTTTTTTAAGTATCTTTCAAACATTTTTAAAAAGTCGACAATATGAATAATCGCTTTGGGCTAATTCAAGAAGAGGAAATTGATGGAAATATAATTGGAAGCGAACCAAGAAACACCGTTAAATCCAAGTTTATGTTCAATTTGTTACAAAATTCAAATTTCTGAACTCGAAATAGGTATGTATTAAAAATTCAGTTAACAAAGCTTAGTTTCCCTGTATTTGATTCGTGGAACATTCCTCGTAAATACCATTCGTGCTTAAAAATTTACCACATAATTTGCCACTCATGCGTGTTTTTTCTACAAATTTCTTATAAGAAAACACGCATTCGTGAAAAATTATAGGAAATTTTTAAGCACTCGTGGTATTATCCAAGAAAATATTTGGAAAAACATTTAAGTGCTGTAACCATAAAGTGCCTCGAAAAAGTTATTTATATATTTTTTGTAGTTCCTTATTAATATACATTTGGAAATAAATATAATCTTATTGTTGTCATTTTATGTTTTTTTAATTGAATTATGATTTGACACAGCCCACCCAAATTCAGAAAATTACAATAGTATGTATTAAATAAACATATTTTTGAAAACAAATAATAATAATATTTAGTGTATAAAGTTAAATAGTAAAGTTGCAAAAGAACGCCGCCCTCACTGATCAAAGACGCAAACAGTACATACTTAATAAAACTTACTTAAACACAGAACTTTTAAAAATTTGAATATTATCTTAAAAGAATGAGCTTTATTTCAAGTGTGATGACAATCAAGCTTTTAACAAAATAGATAATTTTTTAAAGGGACTGTGTTTATCTATGTTTTATGAAATATGTATTGCTTACGCCTTTGATCAATGGGATCTCCTTCATAAGTTTACCATTTAACATCTTACCCTAAACCCTAAATATTATTTTTTACTTTTTATTTCAATGGTTCATAAATAAAATCTTGTTTTTAAAAATATTTTTTCGTATATTATATTTTGTATTTTTTATTACTACAATTTTTTTAATTGCCTAAGTATCATAATATTTTCACTTGTGCGTATTCATCTGTTTAATAATTAATTTGAATAGTACTTTTCGAGACAAATCCAACGAGCCCAAACAGGACGCAATTCGCCGCTCGGAGCAATTCGGGTACTGCGAAAAACAGGTTCGCAAATTACCGACGTATCAGACTGAAACCATTGAAGTAAAAAGTAAAAAATAATATTTAGGGTTTAGGGTATGAAGTTAAATAGTAAACTTATGGAAGAACCCCGTTCTCATTGATCAAAGGCGCAAGCAATACATATTTAATAAAACATAGATAAACACAGTCCTTTTAAGAAATTAAACATTTTCTTAAAAGCTGGAGACGTGTGACGTTATAACACTTGAAATTAAGCTGATGCTTTTAAGAATATATTTAAATTTTTAAAAGTTCTGTGTTTATGTAAGATTTATTAACTTCATACCCTAAACCCTAAATATTATTTTTTACTTCAATGGTTCATAAATAAAATCTTGTTTTTAAAAATATTTTTTTCGTTTATTACATTGTTTTTTTTTTCATTATTACAATTTTTTTAATTACCCATATATATTTTCACTTGTGCGTATGTATTCATCTGTTTATTATTAAATTTTAATTGTACTTTTCAAGACAAATCCAACGAGCCCAAACAGGACGCAATTCGCCGCTCGGAGCAATTTGGGTACTGCGACAGACAGGTTCGCAAATTACCGACGTATCAGACTGCTACCATTGAAGTAAAAACTAAAAAAATAATATTTAAGGTTTAGGGTATGAAGTTAAATAGTAAACGTATGGAAGAACCCCGTTCTCGTTGATCAAAGGCGCAAGCAGTACATATTTAATAAAACATAGATAAGCACAGTCCTTTTAAAAAATTAAATATTTTCTTAAAAGCTTGAGACGTCATCACACTTGAAATAAAGCCCATGCTTTTAAGAAAATATTCAAATGTTTAAGAGTTCTGTGTTTATGTAAGTTTTTTAAGTGTGTACTGTTTGCGCCTTTGATCAGTGAGGGCGTTCTTTTGCAACTTTCCTAAATAACTTACACTAAATATTATTCTTCACATTTAGTTCAATAGTTCATAAATAAAACTTTGTTTAAAAAATACGTTTATTTAATACGTACTATTGTAATTTCAGATTTTCTTGCATTAAATTTGCATTTCTAAAAGTGGGCTGTGTCAAATCATAATTCATTTAAGAAATCATATAATGACAATAATAAGATTACATTTATTTCAAAATGTAATATAATTAGGAACTACAAAAAATATATACAAACATTTTTTTCTTCGATGCACTTTATGGTTACAGCACTAAAATGTTCGATAAATTTCCAAATATTTTCACTGGAAATTTAATTTATGGCGGCGGAGATTTCAGTTTCTAGGTGATCCAAGTGGACTCTTTTTTGGGTAGACTTTTTCTTTAGGTGTCTCCAAAGTAAAAACTCCAATGGCGATAAGTCCGGAGACCTTGAGGGCCATTGGTAATTTAAACGCCCCCCAATCCACTTGCCACTGAACTCAAGATCCAAATAATTGTTGATAGTTTGGGTAATATGTGCTAATACCCAGTCGTGTTGGCACCACATATTTAAACTAACATTAAGAGGCAACTGATCAAATTCCTCAGAAAGTTGGTTCGTCAAAAATTGAAGATGATGTTCCGAAATTAAGGTTTTCTCTAAAGAAAAATGGGCCTATGATTATTTTATCCAATATCTCGCACCAGACATTTGTTTTTGCAGAGTATTGATTTTTTCATTCTATAGTGAAATTTGGGTTATTGTCTGCCCAACAACGATAATTTTAAGTTGAAACTACCCCATTAGTGTTAAAACTAGCTTTATCCGAAAATACTATTGTTCGAAACTTGCTATCATTTTCAATTTCGCCCTGAACCTAAGAAGAAAAATCCAATCTTAGGCCGTAACCCCGTTCCGAAATTTCATTAATAAATACTGGCTTATATGCATGAAACTTATTCTCTTTAAGGATGCTATGAATAGTAGATTTTTGTAATCACTGTCATTCTAAACTCACCTTAATGATTTTCTAGGATTTTCTATGAAAGTTTGTAAAATCTCTAAATCAGTTTCTTCACTTCGCACCCACTTAGTGTGTTTTTTCAAGTTCTAATGATGCCGTTGTTTTAAAATAATTATATATTCTGGAACCGTCTGTATACTACATGTTTGCCCGTGTGTCGTTCCTTAAAAATTGTAGTTGTCTCTCTAACTTACTTATATTGTTCACCAATAATTAAAACTGTTATCCAAAACCAAAACTGTTTTCTGCATTTGTTTTTAATTCAAATATTACTTGACATAACCTGCTTTTAGAAATGTTAGATTTCGTATAGCTTTATACCACTCGCAGATTTATTGCATTGAAATCTGATGTAACAATAATACTAAGAAAACACATTGTTTTTGGAATTGAGTCATGTAAAAATGGAATCGATTTCCGAAGTTCGACTTCGATTACACGAGGCATTTTAAGGGATATTTACTCCACGAGATCGGAGCACTAGTTTAATCACAAGAGCCATATATATGTAATGCGAAGGATTTTTAAAAATTTGAATATTTTCTTAAAAGCATGAGCTTAATTTCAAGTGTGATGACGTCTCACGTCTCAAGCTTTTAAGAAAATAGTTAATATCTTACATTTGTATATATACATATATATATATATATATATATATATATATATATATATATATATATATAGCTCTAGAAATATGAAGCAATTTCAAAGAAACGAAAAAAGGTTTTGTTTAAAAGCGGTTAGTTAAAAAAACAACCGGGGAGACAAGTCAAATTTCATTATTGCCCCTTACCTATTGCCTCCCCTATTCCTAATGCCACTGCACGCTATTACAAATCGTACGCACCAGACGTTTTTGTTTTATGCCAAGATTTGAAATAAAATATCTTAACTTCTATGAAATTAGCCGATAGTTGACCAAATCTATTATTGCTTCACATCTTTTGTAAAAAAAACTAATAATTTTCTGTGCGCATAATATCACAGTGTTGCCATATCTTGGTCCTCAGTTTGTACTAAGGAAGTAAGTATATATATGTTATATCTATTCTCACCAGCTATTTCATCATACAAGTTATGCTAACCTTGGTTCCCAGACTATCAGCTATCACCCGCCAACGCAGTTATTCAGAAAGCCAAGCTTATCTCAATAACAAAGTATCACATATCAGTCAACAACGTAGATCATCCTATTCTCATAAAGAGCAGGTGTTACTTGTTTACGAAAACAGGTCTATACCAAGAAAGCTTCATCAGCAGAACCCACGTCCTGACCCAAGTGTTCAAGAACGAAGTAAACAGTTCCCACTGAGTCAGCATAACGAAACATATAAATAGTTATTTTTCTTTGTATACAGTTCAGTTCAGTACAGTTCAGTCTAGCTTGAATTCATTTTGTTAAAATATTACTCTTTGCAAGTTCAAATGTATATATTTTAATTTGTATTTTTTTGAGTAATAAAATAATTTTTTAAAAAGTAATTTAGCAAGAAAGTGATTTAACAAACTGGCGCAGTCGGTAGGATCTGAAAACGTCTAACAGAACACGAAGCCTTTGTGCACTCTAACCGCCGACGGAGGATCCCAATCCATTGTTCAGAAGAACCTGTGAAAAACAAGAAAAACAGAGAAAATCACGACCCGACGTCACCAACTTGCAGTCAATCTACGGATTAGGAAATTTGCTGCAGAGAACACGACGAAGTCTGATGTTTCTACTAGTAACGTAAGTTTTATTAATTTTCTTTATCTTTTTCAATTTTCCAAAAACTATTGAAATTTTTATTCAAATTTAAGGAAACTGTTCGATTTTTCAATTTTGATAATTAGTTAACGAAAAACTGAATTCAAAAACAAATTTCAAAAATCCAAAACAATATTTTAATTTCAAATTTTGATTATACAGTTAATCAAATTTCTAGAAAAATTTAAATTTTGTAGATTTTAGTATTGCTTTAATTTACGTTGATTTGTGTACTACTTTACGTACTGCCAATCAACCTAAATTCTTAATTTTAAGTTCGTATCCTTTTTATATAATATTGTGTGCCTATATTATTTCATTTTGATATTGTGATATATTGAGCAACCATGACTGATAACGGAATACAAAATGTCCCTGAGACACCCGAAATTGAACCGTATAAATTATCTGAAATATTTTCGATAATTCCTGAATACGATGGCGATCAAATTTTTCTCCAAACATTTCTCAATGCTTGTGTTTGTGCTTACAATATGTCTACACGCGGTCAAAAAGATTTATTAGTAATCCACATAAAAAATAAATTACGTGCAAGAGCAGCACAGTTAATAAGGTCTCGCAATCTTATTTCTTACTTAGAAATAAAACAACTTTTAAATTCTCACTTCGGAGATACGCGAGACTTGTCTTCTTTAATACAAGACTTACAACGTATCAAACAGTCCTTTAACCTTCCTCAACCGACTTCAAGTGCTAAATGCAAAAATGCACGCTAATATACAAAAGTCAAATCTCACCCCACAACAGAAACAAGCTCAAATAACCCTGATCGAATCCATCTCCCTGAGCACCCTCTTAACTGGTCTCGAACCCCGTATTGGACATATAATTCGTGCCAGTAACCCAAGAGATCTTCTTGAAGCCCAAATACGTATTCGACGTGAACTTCAATTGTCCTATTTCGAATCTCAAAAAGTTTCAAAACCGAACCCACCAAAGCCATTCAATCAACCTTTGAAAAAATCAAACTTTCAAACACAAAAATGTGAACGTATTGGTCATTCAGCAAATCAATGCCATGCCAATAACGGACAACCACGTCCCAATTTTTCCCAAAACTGAAATTTTCAGCGACCTCAGTTTGCCCCGCAAACAAATTCTTTTCAGTCACATAGACTAACCATGCAACAAAGAGGCCCAAATACGCAAACCCGAAATATTACAAATAACCAATCAAATCAAAATAATTTCCAACGTCAACCGAATTTTAATTATTCTCGACCTTCAGTAATTCAGAAAAATGCTAATTTTAAAGCTCACTTAGTTAGCACCGATAACAATCAAGAAAAATATTTGAATGACTATTATCAAGACTATCAACAAGATTACCAAGATCCCTCATCCTTTTCTTATGAAGACCCCTCTACTTTATTCGAAAACGAATTCGACAATTCTTATGAGAATCCAGATCCCAATTTAAGCCTTAACGAACCAATGGCAGTCTTCGACCAAAATTTTCCAATCGAAGAAAATCGAAATTTTCTTTTATTCACAAATCAAAATCATCCACCCAATTAAGCCCCTATAGAAACAAATCAAATACAAACCCAAATCGAAACTCTCACGCTAGACGATATGAATCCCTCACTCAATTTCCCCGAACAACTATTTCTTTAAATCCCTTCCTTGCTATAAATCCCAAAAATCTTTACTATATTAAAGGCGCAACAAATACTTTCAAACTACTCATAGATTCTGGTGCAGGTATTTCAATTTTCAAAGAAAATACAGTAAAGAACTTTCCAAATCGTTTCCCCGAAAATGCAACAATTCAAGGCATTACCGAACAAAAACTTTTAATAACTGAATCAACCTTGATAAATTTTAACAACGGTGACCCTCACAAAGTCTATATTTACAACTTAGACATTGATTTTGACGGAATTCTAGGTCTTGACTTCCTAGAACACTACGAATGTACAATCGATTTAAAAAATAAACAACTTATTACCAATTTTAAAACACTACCACTGTATAAAGTTGAGGACAATTACTCTTCAACAGAACTCGAAACATACGAGGCAAATAAAAATAAAATAACTATACAAGGTAGAACAGAACAAGTTTTTAAATTAAAATGTCATCTAATCAGTACCGATGCTATTTTATCCCGAAAAGAAATAGAAAAAGTACATATCCCAAATGCCCTTGTCCATGTCAATCAAAAAGGCGAATTTTTGACAACAATTATCAATGCGAACGCAATCCCAAAAACAATTTATTTTTCAAATATCGAAATAGAACCATTTTCGATACACACACTTCTTAATTTCAATCTTCCCGAATCTCCCGAATTTCAAACTTCAAATAGAATCCCGCCTATTAGATCCCAGCTTAGACTTGACCATTTAAATGAAGAAGAAAAAGAATTAATCACAAATCTTTGTATCAATTTCAAAGACATTTTCTATCTAGAAGGTGACAACCTTTCCTTCACAAGTGAAATCAAACATAAGATAGACACGAATAATACAAAGCCCATTTTTACTAAATCTTATAGATACCCCCAAATACATAAACAAGAGGTTAAAACGCAAGTAAACAACATGTTACAACAAGGTATAATTAGACCATCAATCTCTCCCTGGTCATCTCCCGTTTGGGTTGTACCGAAAAAAATCGACTCTAGTAATAAACAAAAATGGAGAATCGTAATAGATTATAGAAAATTGAACGAATCCACTGTTAATGATAAATATCCACTTCCTAATATCTTACTTGACCAACTTGGACAGTGTCAATATTTCACTACTCTTGATCTCGCTTCTGGTTTCCATCAGGTAGAGATAGATCCTAAAGATATTTCAAAAACAGCGTTCTCAGTAGAAAACGGTCATTATGAATTTTTACGAATGCCCTTCGGACTAAAGAATGCCCCATCTATATTCCAACGTGTAATGGACAATATTCTTTTAGGAATCTTAAATGAACGATGTCTTGTCTATATGGACGATATTATAGTGTATTCCGCTACAATTGACGAACATATCCATCGATAACGCGAAGTTTTCAAACGACTAAGAAAAGCTAATTTTAAAATACAACCAGACAAATGCGAATTTTTACGCAAAGAAGTAGCATATCTTGGACTCGTAATAACTAAAGACGGTGTTAAAACAAATCCAGCAAAAATTGAATGTATTCAAAATTTTCCCCAACCAAAAAATCCTAAGGATATAAAATCTTTCCTTGGCTTAGCAGGTTATTATCGACGATTCATTCCTAGTTTTGCGAAAATTTCTAAACCACTTACTCGTTTACTAAAAAAAGAAATAAAATTTGACTTTGATTCTGATTGCAAAGAATCTTTTAACGAACTAAAAAAATTGCTAATTTCCGATCCAATTCTTATATACCCAAATTTTGACGAACCATTTCTTTTGACCACAGATACTAGTGCTTTTGCAATAGGTGCTGTGTTATCACAAGGACCTGTAGGAAAAGATTTACCAATTGGCTATGCATCTAGAACCCTATGTAAAGCCGAAACAAATTATTCAACTATTGAACGTGAACTCCTTGCAATCGTATGGGCAGTAAAACATTTTCGCCCGTATCTTTTTGGCAGAAAATTTAAACTAATCACAGACCACTTACTTGGCTTTTTTCAATCAAAGACCCAGGTAGTAGACTCGCACGCTGGAGACTTAAACTCGAAGAATATGATTATGAAATAATTTACAAACCCGGTAAGATCAATAAAAACGCAGACGCATTATCAAGAATTAAAATTAATCATTTTAATCAATATACATACGCGAAATTCCAATCAAAACTCTCTATTTTTGCGACAAATCAAGACGATGATGAAAAATCTAATAACTCAAATTTAAATTTCGATGATGAAAAAATAACCGAAGATTACAACACATTTGCTAATATGTAGGAAACAAAATCTTTAATTGATTATTCAAAAATTGAAACTTCAAACGAACAACTTCTAAATAAATCACATAAAAACATAATAACCTTTTTTCAACAAAAGAATTTAGGAGAATTACATCATGAAATATTAGAAGACATTTTTGAAGAAAATGCAGATTTTTCAATACAGAGACTAAATATTTTCTCTAGTAAAACAGTTAAAAATCGGAAATATTACATAATTCCTTTGTTACTCGATCCAGAAAATGTAGTCCAACATCTTTTCTATATTATTTATACAGGACAAAACGAATTTGACCTTTCGTCAACATATTTTCTTGAAAATAAAATAGACCTTCCTATTCTTGAAATATTTTCTTTTATCTTTGCAGACAAAGATATTAAAATATGTATTTGTTAAAATATTGTAACCATCCCAGATAAAGACCAAATACCAATTATATTGGAACAATACCATTTAGGCAAAATTAATTTACATCGCGGGATTAACGAAACTTTAAGACGCATCAAAGAAAAATATAATTGGCCCAGAATGATTAAAGATGTAGAAAATTTAAGCAACCCTTTAGTGATAGCAGAAACACCGAAAACACCATTTGAACGAATAAATATCGATATATTTGAATATCCATCTAAGAACTATGCTTTGACAATACGAGACGAACTTACTAAATTTACCCAAACTTATCCAATTGAAGATAAAACGGCAAAAACTATCGTTAACACTATTATTTTATTTTTCCAACATTATGGTACCCCACTACGAATCCATTGTGATTATGGCCGTAAATTTAACAATACACTAATGAAAGACCTATGTGAACTATACGACATAAAAATAACATTCTCAAGTGTAGGTCACCCCCAATCAAACGGCTCTCTAGAAAGATTTCACGCTACACTTAGCGAAATGATAAGAGCTAATCAAACCGAAAACCCACATGAACATCCGTTCAACGTACTTCCGTATGCTGTTATTTGTTACAATAACACGAAAAATAAAACCCATGGTTTTACGCCCTTTGAACTAATTTTTGGACATACTTCTTCTAGACCCCCTGAAATCCTATATAATGAGAAAACCCACATATCAAAATACATACATGATTTAAACAATCGTATGCAATTTCTTTATAAATCTGCTCGTGATAAAACGAGACAACAAAAAGAAATAGCAAAAGAACGTTTTGATCAACATATTCCCAAACATCCTCATGAATATAAAATAGGTGAAAAAGTATATGTACGCGAATCCCAAATTAAAGATAAAGCTCAAAACAAATTTAATGGCCCTTTCGAAATTCTCGAAATTTATCAAAACTCAGCCCTCTTATTAAATCCTAATACTAAACAAAAATCTAAAATAAATTTTGATAGATAAAAACCATACTACGCGCAAATTTCTCTTCCAGGCCCATCCTCGGACTGTCATCAGTCGTCCAGTCCCAATACTCCATAAGTCCAATTAACAACACGATAGGAGTCTTCTTTCATGAAGAAGCAAAAATAAGAATCTCTAATGACAAATGGACATTACTTGTATATAAAGACTTAGAACCAATTAAGGATACAATTGTAAATAATGATAGAATTTTAGAAAACCTTATTAATAATATCAACGAAGACGTACCACGAATGAAAGCATTTAAATCTGAAGTATTAGCACATATTAGTCTCCTTAGACAAATATCAGGAGCTGTAAATCAAAAATATACAGAGATAATGGCAGATACTAAAAAATATATTCTTAGAGAAAAACGTGGAATTTTTAACAATATAGGAACATTTTGGAAAGCAATTACAGGAAACTTAGATGCCTCCGATGGCGAATATTTTAATGACTGTATAGAAAAAATAACACATGATGAATATCAAATCGAAAATCTTCTTAAAAATCAAATTTCAGTAACTACCTCAGTAATAAAAGAATTTAATTCAACTATTCAGAAACTCAAAATTGACGAGGAAACATTCAAGAATGATATTATAGAAATTCGAAAATCAATACTGGATATTTCTGAAGATCTGAAATATTATTCCTCTCAAATAGAAATATTAAATATTTGCGAACTATTAATGGAAAGTTATTCATTTCTTGAAAATTCTTTGAATGATATTATAAATTCAATTGTTTTCGCCCGTTTACGAATTTTACACAGTTCAATTATTACACCTTTTGACTTAATAGAATCACTAAAGCACATATCTCAATCATTGCAAAGAAATAATTTACCTTTGTTAATTCACCCTTCAAGTGTGGCTCAATATCTCGAAATCATAGAACTAAAGGCATATCAATATGATTCAAAAGTAATTTTTGTTCTCGAAATCCCATTAGTTGATCCAGAAAAATATATTCTCTTTCATTTATATCCAATACCAATTTTGGATAATCGAACAGGTCTTCACCACATTCTTTCAATAACAAATAATTTAATTGCGCGAAACGATGATTCATTATTATATATCACAATTCGCAACTTGGAATCATGTAAATCTTTGAGCAGCCGAACACTAATATGTTCCAACATCCTGCCATATCCAATAGACAGTGATGCTGGTTGTGAAGCCCAGTTACTACGATTAATCAATCGCCTTCCAAGAACGTGCCAAGTTTCAGTTATCCTAGTCAAAGACTGTCATGTGCAAGAACTTAATCAAAACTCCTGGTCAGTTGCCGTTGCAGACCCTCTACCTGTGACTATCAAATGTGGTTCCAGAGACGTTGTTACCCAAACAATCAGTATCAACGCCATAATCAAACTTCAACCAGAGTGCAGTGCATTTATTGGCAGCACCAAAGTTCTAGCGAAGAAATTTGTAAATATTTATGATAATGTTACCTACAGCAACGTTCCAATCCAAATTCCATATGATTGCTGCAGCCATTATCCTGAGAAGATTCATATACCAGACTTGAAGTCTCTTAAGTTACACGACATTGACACAGGAAACTTAAATATCGCTCAACATAAATTAAATGAATATTCTGATCAGTTGCACAGACTAATCAATCAACCATTCGTAAAGAAACATATCGGTTGGTTTACGATCCTGACCATAACTCTGATCATCAGTCTAATTATCCTGTACATATTTTGTAAATGTTATAGAAGAAAATCTAAGAACCTCAGTATTGGAATTGTCAATGCCAATAGTGATGACTACCCACCTTCTCCACCAAGGTCCAGAACAAATTTTGTACAATGGAGAAGAATATTTCCAAAAAGGCGACCAAACATACGTGTTGGTGAACCAACAGAAGAATCTGAAGAAATAGAACTTAACCTGAACAAACATTCAGCTTGAAAGTTGCTTCCACGTACCAACTTTCATCTTGATGGGGGAGTTGTTATATCTATTCTCACCAGCTACTTCATCATACAAGTTATGCTAACCTTGGTTATCAGCTATCACCCGCCAACGCAGTTATTCAGAAAGCCAAGCTTATCTCAATAACAAAGTATCACATATCAGTCAACAACGTAGATCATCCTATTCTCATAAACAGTAGGTGTTACTCGTTTACGAAAACAACTCTATACCAAGAAAGCTTCATCAGCAGAACCCACGTCCTGACCCAAGTGTTCAAGAACGAAGTAAACAGTTCCCACTGAGTCAGCATAACTAAACATATAAATAGTTATTTTTCTTTGTATACAGTTCAGTCTAGCTTGAATTCATTTTGTTAAAATATTACTCTTTGCAAGTTCAAATGTATATATTTTAATTTGTATTTTTTTGAGTAATAAAATAATTTTTTAAAAAGTAATTTAGCAAGAAAGTGATTTAACATATATATATATATATATATATATATATATATATATATATATATATATATATATAGGATCCCGGCCTTAAGAGAACCTCAGGGTGTGTCTAATAAAACCCAGATACTAGGTGAACGATGTGGAAAACCCAAGTTACTTTATAAAAAGTATGGAAAAATTACGCACGGCACGCGAGAATCCCACACGATCAATGTACAATGGTCGCTTGTGAGCAACTAAAATGAGCAGGCGCGCGAAGGTTGATGGGAAATATCCCCTGGTATCAGTTTTGTGAAGCCTTGCTGCACGCTTTCGACAACAGAGACGTCGGAGATCGACTGAGAGACGAACTTTACAAAAGGATAAAAGATAGAGGAGAACCCGTCGAAGGATTTCTATTGCCAAAATTGCAACTATGTCGCACACTAGTACCGGCGTTAAATGCGGTCGAGTTTATTGACATTCTGCTGAGAAAACTGAACGGCCCCCTAAAATCGTTGGTGTACTGCTACCCTCTTGACACGGCCGAGGTCTTTATAACTAAAACGGATCTGGTGGAGCGTGCTGAAGTGACTCCACGTACAACATCTGGCAACCTCCTAAGCTCATAGACAAACCGAGGAAACGTACGGGAGAGCGACGCTGCTTCAGAAGAAGCAAAATCCACATGCCCTCAAAGGCAGAATCGACGGAACAGGGAATCGAAATACCGATTATCAGAATTGCAGCGAGGCTGACCATATCAACTTTACCGCCCCCCGTGGAGCGAGGTTGACCGATCGCAAACACACAGGGATGTTGGAACTACATAGAAATTTGCCCTTCCGACGAAAGACAAGCAAGCTATGCAATCGAATATGACGACATTGAAGAAAACATCGATTGTCTTGACCAAGACGGCGTACCGTGCCATGACGTTAAATGTAGCAAATGTAAGAAAACGTTTGCCAAGGAAATGATTGTTATCGTTTAGTCCTGGCGTGACGATAACCAACGATTGTGATGTTTTCCATCAGACACCGTAAAAACCTAAAAAAATTGTGGTTCAAGCACCAATCCATTCCATGTATATATACTATTTTGTTATTTCTAGGGTATCTGTGGTTCAGGAAAAACTTGAAATTAAGCAAATTTATTTCAATTTTCTTAAAGTTGATGTTGCTCCTTTTTTATTTATTAAACGTTTCGACCATTTCGGATTGGTCTTCGTCAGTAAGTTTTTATCTGTAACAATAGAGAAATACAGCAAAAAATCCTTTTTCTAGGGAGGTATTAACATTATTAAGAAATACTCACATGGGGTTACGGGTTATCAACATTTTACATTTGAAAGACTTACCAAAAGAAGGAATCTATGTTTTTTTTCCAATATGTCCCAGTTCATTTTTATTTACACAAATAATATTTAGTAAAGACGGATAAGAACGATAGATACCATTTTCTATTAGCCTGTAACTCGAAATAACTAATCCGACAAACCCCTTCAGTTGTTGTTCGAATTAAAGAGACTGTACTGTACAGGGTGTCGCTTTTGTGAAAACAGGATAGAAAGAAATCGATCAAAAAGTGATGTGTTGCAAAATAGCGGTTTTTTAAATGCTCCCAAGTTCGTAGCAAATGATAACTGGTACGAGCTTCAAAAATAGCTGCTACTTTCTTAGCAGCTAAAAATTTCACTTTGACATCTTTGGCTCGGTCGACCCGTTGCCTGAAACACCCGAAACAGATTTTGAATACAAATTGTTTCCCTCAAACTTATTAAGGCTATTATCTCAATTTATTTTTGATATACAAGGCCATTTTCAGACTTTGTCATTTTTGAATGCCCTCTGTAACTCGGTTAATAATTGAAAAAAAAAACTTAATAAACTTAAGTAAAAAAATTTTCTAGATTTTAACTTAATTTCGGAGAATTGACGCAAGGTTGGGTTTGCTAAATAAGACTCCAATATATCTTTCAGCATTTTGATTAAAAATTAATTTACTTTTCTATCAATTCCACAACCTTTTTCTTTTCAAAAATATTCAATTTTTCCTAACAATAACTTTTTATAAAGAATGTATTATAGAAAGAAAATCGTTTATTTATTAATGTATTAATATTTATTAAAAAATCAAAGAATTAGTCTAAAATATGTGGATAGTGTGTGGTATTTGAAAAGGTAAATTAGTTTCTTAGCAAAATGTTCAAAAATATACAGTGTCCCATTAAAAAAAAATTCAGCCATTATGAGGTAAATTTCCGAAATAAAATTATAAAAGATAAATAAGAAGTTCTTATGCCACTGGAGTCCACGTAGATATCAATAAAATTTAAAAATATGAAATTTTTTTTATTTTAATTATTAGCCAGGAGACAGAGGTTATTCAAAAATGATAAATCAAGGTAGTATCTGTATAAAAGAAATCAATTTGTATTCCAAATCGAGTTGGGGTGTGCTTGTTCGATTTTTTCTATCTCATATAATTTTGCCAAAACTCAGTAAGCATGTCGAAAAAGCCCACCCATGTACATTTATACATACATATAAATATTCACCTAACCTAAAATTAACCCTCTGGGGCTACTAGCTAATAAATAACGAAACACCATCGAAACACGGTCTTGGAAAAAATCTAGAGACACGACGGTCTAGAGCTTATAGCATATATATATATATATATATATATATATATATATATATATATATATATATATAGACATGTCAGACAGATGTAATAGTAAGAGAGTTTATGTCACTTTTTCGAAAATGGCCCTTATTCTTTGTAAAAGAAAAAAAAATTATTGGAAAGTTTTTTAGAATTAAAAACCAAAGTCAAATACAAAATTTCATGTAAATATCTTAAAATATATATGTTTTTCTTTTTCGAGCTTTAATATTGCCACTGCCACCATCTTTTGCATAAAAAATTCAAACATTTAAAGCCCTTCAGTTTTGGAATTATTTGGAATAATTAATTTTATAAAGTTAGTAGTACTGGAATAGTTGTTGTCACGTCTTGTACACAAGAGAAAATGCATTAAAACTAGTTTTATTGAACTGATTAAAAGCACGCAAAATTTGCGAACCTGTAGCAGTACCCGAATTGCTCCGAGCGGCGAATTGCGAATATGCGTCCTGTTTGGGCTCGTTAGATTTGTCTTGTAAAGTACTATTAAAATTTAATATTAAACAGATGAATACGCACAAGTGAAAATATTATGATAACTAGGTAATTAAAAAAATTGTAGTAATAAAAAATACATAATATAATAAACGAAAAAAATATTTTTAAAAACAAGATTTTATTTATTAAACATTGAAGTAAAAAGAAAAAAATAACATTTAGGGTTCAGGGTATGAAGTTAAATAGTAAACTTATGGATATGATAGTTTTATATTTGACGTTGTTGGGTACTAAGTGGTTTATTTACAAATATATATGTTACCCATTGGTCGAACACATGATGGGCCAAACAAGTTATTCCAAATAATTGATATTATTTATAGTATTGTAACATAGAACGAGAACTTTCACGGCTTTGTTCAATTAAGAAATCATGGCTCTTGGGATTAAACCAGTGCTCCGATCTCGTGGAGTAAAAATCCCTTAAAACGCCGCGTGCAATCGAAGTCGAAACTTCGGAAATCGATTCCATTTTAACATGATTCAATCCCAAAAACCATGTGTTTTCTTAGTATTATTGTTACATCAGATTTCTTTGCAATAAATCTGCGGGTGGTATAAACCCATGCGAAATCTAACATTTCTAAAAGTAGGTTATGTCAAGTAATAGTTGAATTAAAAACAAATGCAGAAAACAATTTTGGTTTACTAAAAATTAAAATCTGGTGAGAGATATTGGATAATGAAATCATCGGGCCATTCTTGTTTCGTGAAAACCTAAATGTTGGGTTAAATATATGATTTCAACAAGAAGAGGCACCAGCACAAAGTGACCAAACCGTCACATTTGGTTACATTGAATCTGTCAGTGAATCTTCACATGTATTTAGCTTGACATATTATGGACCAAAAATTAACTCTCTTAGAAACAGCGGAACTAGTTTTAATTATTGGCGGTCAATATAAGTAAGTTGGAGAGACAACTACAATTTTTAACGAACGACACACGGGCAAACATGTACTATGCAGACGGTTTCAAGAATATATAATTATTTTAAAACAACGGCATCATTAGAACTTGAAGAAAAAACATACTAAGTTAGTGCAAAGTGAAGAAACTGATTTAGAGGTTTTACAAACTTTCATAGAAAATCCTAGAACATCATTAAGGTGAGTTCAGAATAACAGTGATTACAAAAATCTACTGTTCTTAGAATCCTTAAATAGAATAAGTTTCATGCATATAAGCCAGTATCTATTAATGAAATTTTGGAACGGCGTTACGATCTAAGATTGTAATTTCCTCTTAGGTTCAGGGCGAAATTGAAAATGATAGCCGGTTTCGAACAATATTATTTTCGGATGAAGCTACTTTTAACACTACTGGGGTAGTTTCAACTTAAAATTATCGTTGGTGGGCAGACGATAACCCAAATTTCACTATAGAAGGCAAAAGTCGGAACTGTATCTGCAATTTTTACGAACAAACTTTCTGAAGAATTTGATAGTTGCCTCTTAATGTTTAAGTTTAAATATGTGGTTCCAACACGACGGGCCATTAGCCCGTCACCAATTATTTAGATCTGAAGTTCAGTGGCAAGTGGATTGGGAAGCGTTCAAATTACCAATGGTCTCCGGACTTATCGCCATTGGACTTTTTCCTTTGGCGATACCTATAAGAAAAACTCTACGCAAAGAAACCATTTCGTGATCTGGATCACTTAGAAACGGAAATCTCCGCCGCCATGATTCAAATTTCCGGTGAATATTCCACTCATGCACAAATTTTCCCGTAAGACTGGTGGTGTTTTCGAAAAATTATAGCGGAAATACCACGTCGTCTAGGAAACATGGTGCTTCCACTTACATGGTTAGGTGTGGTTACATACCTAACCAAAAAATGAAATCTTGACAATATGAAACCTGCTTTTGAGAGACGCTAGAGTCCCTAGAAACGGATTTTTTTTAAGTATCTTTTAAACATTTTTGAGAAGTCGACAATATGAATAATCGCTTTGGGCTAATTCAAGAAGAGGAAATTGATGGAAATATAATTGGAAGCGTACCAAGAAACACCGTTAAATCCAAGTTTATGTTCAATTTGTTACAAAATTCAAATTTCTGAACTCGAAATAGGTATGTATTTAATATTCAGTTAATAAAGCTTAGTTTCCCTGTATTTGATTCGTGGAACATTCCTCGTAAACACCATTCGTGCTTAAAAATTAACCAGATAATTTGCCAATCATGCGTGTTTTCTCCACAAATTTCTTATAAGAAAACACGCATTCGTGAAAAATTATAGGAAATTTTTAAGCACTCGTGGTATTATCCCCGAAAATATTTGGAGATGTATCGAACATTTAAGTGCTGTAACCATAAAGTGCCTCGAAAAAATTATTTATATATTTTTTGTAGTTCCTAATTAAATTACATTTGGAAATAAATATAATTTTATTGTTGTCATTTTATGATTTTTTAATTGAATTATGATTTGACACAGCCCACCCAAAATCAGAAAATTACAATAGTATGTATTAAATAAACATATTTTTGAAAATAAATAATAATAATATTTAGTGTATAAAGTTAAATAGTAAAGTTGCAAAAGAACGCCGGCCTCACTGATCAAAGACGCAAACAGTACACACTTAATAAAACTTACATAAACACAGAACTTTTAAAAATTTTAATATTTTCTTAAAAGAATGAGCTTTATTTCAAGTGTTATGACGTCTCACGTCTCAAGCTTTTAGGAAAATAGATAATTTTTTAAAAGGACTGTGTTTATCTATGTTTTATGAAATATGTATTGCTTGCGCCTTTGATCAATGGGATCTCATTCATAAGTTTACCTTTTAACTTCTTACCCTAAACCCTAAATATTATTTTTTACTTTTTATTTCAATGGTTCATAAATAAAATCTTGTTTTTAAAAATAGTTTTTCGTATATTATATTTTGTATTTTTTATTACTACAATTTTTTTAATTACCTAAGTATCATAATATTTTCACTTGTGCGTATTCATCTGTTTAATAATTAATTTGAATAGTACTTTTCGAGACAAATCCAACGAGCCCAAACAGGACGCAATTCGCCGCTCGGAGCAGTTTGGGTACTGCGACAGACAGGTTCGCAAATTACCGACGTATCAGACTGATACCATTGAAGTAAAAAGTAAAAAATAATATTTAAGGTTTAGGGTATGAAGTTAAATAGTAAACGTATGGAAGAACCCCGTTCTCATTGATCAAAGGCGCAAGCAGTACATATTTAATAAAACATAGATAAGCACGGTCCTTTTAAAAAATTAAAAATTTTCTTAAAAGCTTGAGACGTGAGACGTCATCACACTTGAAATAAAGCTCATGCTTTTAAGAAAATATTCAAATGTTTAAGAGTTCTGTGTTTATGTAAGTTTTTTAAGTGTGTACTGTTTGCGCCTATGATCAGTGAGGGCGGCGTTCTGTTGCAACTTTACTAATTAACTTACACTAAATATTATTCGTCACATTTGGTTCAATAGTTCATAAAGAATACTTTGTTTAAAAAATACGTTTATTTAATACATACTATTGTAATTTCAGATTTTCTTGCAATAAATTTGCATTTCTAAAAGTGGGCTGTGTCAAATCATAATTCAATTAAGAAATAATAAGATTACATTTATTTCAAAATGTAATATAATTAGGAACTACAAAAATACATACAAACATTAATTCATCGTGTGTCGGCCATTTTTTTCGATGCACTTTATGGTTACAGCACTAAAATGTTCGATAAATTTCCAAATATTTTCACCGGAAATTTAATTTATGGCGGCGGAGATTTCAGTTTCTAGGTGATCCAGATCACCAAGTGGACTCTTTTTTGGGTAGACTTTTTCTTTAGGTGTCTCCAAAGTAAAAACTCCAATGGCGATAAGTCCGGAGACCTTGAGGGCCATTGGTAATTTAAACGCCTCCCAATCCCAATGGGTAATATGTGCTAATACCCCGTCGTGTTGGAACCACATATTTAAACTAACATTATGAGGCAACTAATCAAATTCCTCAGAAAGTTGGTTCGTCAAAAATTGAAGATGATGTTCCGAAATTAAGGTTTTCTTTAGAGAAATGGGCCTATGATTCTTTTATCCAATATCTCGCACCAGACATTTGTTTTTGCAGAGTATTGATTTTTTCATTCTATAGTGAAATTTGGGTTATTGTCTGCCCACCAACGATAATTTTAAGTTGAAACTACCCCATTAGTGTTAAAAGTAGCTTCATCCGAAAATAGTATTGTTCGAAACTTGCTATCATTTTCAATTTCGCCCTGAACCTAAGAGGAAAAATCCAATCTTAGGCCGTAACCCCGTTCCGAAATTTCATTAATAAATACTGGCTTATATGCATGAAACTTATTCTCTTTAAGGATGCTATGAATAGTAGATTTTTTTAATCACTGTCATTCTGAACTCACCTTAATGATTTTCTAGGATTTTCTATGAAAGTTTGTAAAATCTCTAAATCAGTTTCTTCACTTCGCACCCACTTAGTATGTTTTTTCAAGTTCTAATGATGCCGTTGTTTTAAAATAATTATATATTCTGGAAACCGTCTGTATACTACATGTTTGCCCGTGTGTCGTTCGTTAAAAATTGTAGTTGTCTCTCTAACTTACTTATATTGTTCACCAATAATTGAAACTATTTCCGCTTTTTCTAAGAGAGTTGATTTTTGGTCCATAATTTGTCAAGCTAATTACACGTGAATATTCACTGACAGATTCAATGTAACCAAATGGGCGACGGATTGGTTGTTATGTGCTGGTGCCGCGTCTTGTTGAAATCGTATATTTAACCCAACATTTAGGTTTTTCGAAAGAAGAATGGCGCGATGATGTTATCCAATATCTCTCACCAGATTTTAATTTTTAAAAAACCAAAACTGTTTTCTGCATTTGTTTTTAATTCAAGTATTACTTGACATAACCTACTTTTAGAAATGTTAGATTTCGTATAGCTTTATACCACTCGCAGATTTATTGCATTGAAATCTGATGTAACAATAATACTAAGAAAACACATTGTTTTTGGAATTGAGTCATGTCAAAATGGAATCGATTTCCGAAGTTCGACTTCGATTACACGAGGCATTTTAAGGGATCTTTACTCCACGAGATCGGAGCACTAGTTTAATCACAAGAGCCATATATATGTAATGCGAAGGACTTTTAAAAATTTGAATATTTTCTCAAAAGCATGAGCTTAATTTCAAGTGTGATGACGTCTCACGTCTCAAGCTTTTAAGAAAATAGTTAATTTTTTAAAAGGACTGTATTTATCTATGTTTTATGAAATATGTATTGCTTGCGCCTTTGATCATTGGGATCTCTTCCATAAGTTTACCATTTAACTTCATACCCTAAACCCTAAATATTATTTTTTACTTTTTATTTCGATGGTTCATAAATAAAATCTTACATTTGAATATATATATATATATATATATATATATATATATATATATATATATATATATATATATATATATATATATATATATATATATATATATATATATATATATATATATATATATATATATATATATATATAGCTCTAGAAATATGAAGCAATTTCAAAGAAACGAAAACTGGTTTTGTTTAAAAGCGGTTAGTTAAAAAAACAACCGGGGAGACAAGTCAAATTTCATTTATCTCTTATTTTTCTACTAAGGATCTCCTAAAGGATACAAGAGTAGCTTAAAAATGCAAATATTTTTTATTTCCGTAAATTATTTGATAGATGTCAACTTCTCAATACAGCTTTTCAATGCTTTATTAGCCGCTGTTCTACCAACTAGATAATATTTTATTTACTAATACAATTATTCCATCCTGCCCGATAGGGGCATTGGTGTCACTTGTTAAATAGGAAGTCATATCTTTATAGTTAGGATAGTATATCTTATACATAATACTAATTGTCGATATGATATTTTAAAAATAGAATTTTCCATAGCATCCAAATTTTTAGAAACGAAGTTAGAATTCCAGAGTTACGGTTAAGTGAATGGTGACAGTCAACTGAATAAGAAAATTAGCTTTTGAATAAACTATTGTTTTATTAAACATATCTACTTTCTAAATCGATGTTAGTTACCAAGAATCGGCTCGTTAAAAATTGTAGTTGATACAGAATACAACTTACCTTAAATTTTTACATATTATTCAAAATTATGCCCAGCAAATTTGAAAAAACAATTTATTCACCACGCGGAAATTACACTTAACACTTTTTATCCGGATGTTCAATGTTTGCTATTTGTCTACATGGCATTTAAATATTTTTAATTAAAACGAGTCAAAAAATAATAACCACGTAAGTGGAAGTTCGTTTATTGAAAACAACTTAATGCAAGATGTATATCTAACCTAGAAATGAGAAGCGCGGAATTTTCTATCAATGTTCAAACAAAAATAGAACCCAAACGAATGCAGAATGTTAAAAATAGCAATATTCATTAGGTCGGCATTCGGCGGGCGAGAATAAACGATGCCTAACTAATTTTTAGCTTAAGTTTTCGTCAATGTATTTTATGTTTACGAATTAAATTATTAGTATACGTACGATACTCGGATAACATAACAAACTAAAAGGACGCATTAGGGAAGTTTATAAGTCTTCGTTACAAAATGTTAATCTTTAGTTCAACGAAACAGGATGTTTAACTGAAGTTTTTTGATGTCTAATTGGGCAGGATGAGGAAACCATGAAAAGTTGAGATATCATATACTGGCTGACCAAGTTAAGAAAGGATGCCAGTGATATGTACAAAAAAACGTTCATTTTAGAGGTTAAAAAAATATTGATTCATTTTAAATTCAATATCTAACAAGGAAGGAAGAATGAAAAAACAAAAGAGAGTTGGTGGAAATGAAATCAACACCATTAAGAAAACATTTTTTGAATCTCTTTAATACTCCAGTGTAATATGATAATAGCTATTGTCAATACTAGCTACCCGTCTTAGTTTCGCACTGAGAAACATGCCCCGTCCCGTCTAACGACAGACACTCAGCGCGATTAACACAATATTGCCCCTGTCTCTGTGACATGCTTCTCTTTTCTGTCATTTAATAAATACTCTACGGCTTTTGAACATCTCCAATCCCGTAAACTAAAAATTGAAATTATTAAGCAACGTGAAATTTCGAAGGTGCAGCGATATAACAGCATTCCAAAGAAATACGCCCTATATCGATGATATTAACTTCTGTTCTACGTAGGGGTGGTTTATATTCGAAAAATTATTAATTGTGGGCGGAGACACAGCATTCTTTTTCGAATTGTCCCCTGCAGGGACCCTGGGTTCCATTTCCTGATTATCGAATGGGGCATACAAACTACTTCCTTTTTGTCTTGTAGTTAAATTCTTTTTTCTTAGTACGGACCTGCGGTCCAAGTCAAAATTTTTATTGTCGTCGCCCTCGCAAATGGAAGCGAGGTCGATCGTGGATTCCCCATCCTGACTTTGGTTTGAAGGAGAGAAATCCATTTCAAAGAGAGAATTACTATATTTCCTAGTTTTGTTATTTTTTCTAATTTCTAACGAACTGTCTACAAAAATAGTTTGCAGAGTGTCGCGCTGACGGTTATTATCGAGCAACATGGTTGAGTTTGCATTAATTAATTCTTTATTTAACTGAATATTTGATAAATCATAGTTTGAGTTTACTTTAGGATTACTTAATGAAGAATCCCTTCGATATTCTCGTCCTCGGGGTACCTCCATGGAGTGGTCCTTCAAGTAGGTAGTTCCGGAAAATGTGTTCACTAAATATGTTCTAAAGGAATCGTCATGTTTTAGGTAATGTCCGGGGGCTATTTGTGACAAGCTTGTCAGGCACCCACCACTCACCCGAGGAACATTAGGATGCTTGTTCCCCTCGCCAGGAAATCGAGTGAGCTCATGCTCAGTGAGGGGGACGGTGTTGCTGAACAAATGGGAAGCTGACATACCGTGCTTGGGAACCACGTCAGACGTTGAGGTGGCCATTGGTAGTCAGTTGAGAAAAAGTTTTAAATTTAAAAATTCAAAGTTCGGCTCCGCCGAACAAACAAATTAGGGAGCAACGGGAGTCTGTCGGGGAAGGTCACTTAAAACTAAGAAACGTAACCCGAGTGGAGTCCTAGCTCTTAGTCTGAATTAAGATTACAAAAATCTTAAGGATTTATTTACTTATGTACACCTGTTACTATGGCCTTAGCCGTGTGTAGGCTTTTCCAAGTCCGTACACCACTAAAAATGTCACCTTTCGTTCTCAAGTCGAAACGTTTAAGAAAGCACTACGCACTGTCACTTATAGTGTTCGGGTAGGCACTTTAATGCTTTAGGTTTATTGTTTATCGTTTATTGTTTGTTGAGATTTAATTTAAAATTCGCTCAACAGTCTTTGTCCACACAACAAGTAATTGACCACAATTACTGTAACTGTCTTATTGCTCACTTTTATTTTTATTCAAATCAAAATCAGAATAACAAATCTCTCGTATTTGTTATGTTATTTACAATAATCAAAATTAACACTGTGACTGCTCAGTAAAGTCTTTCGGTTACAACTTTAAAATCAATATACAATAGTTACTTAACCTAATTGAAATAACTAACTGAATATCTTTTTTATTCGTATTAAAATAAAAATTAAGTTTTTATTTATTAATAATAATTTAATCAAAATTAGTTTAAATAATAGGTATTAATTTTAATGCTGGCAAAGCTAGTTAGCAAATAAAAATCAAAAAATGAAAATGTCAGAAATTAAAATTATTCAAAATCAAAACTCAAAAAGATATTCTTTTCAAGCTTGCCAATGCCCTAATCTAATAATCCACCCCGGTCACGCCGCTTGGGATATTAGACGCGTTAATGTTTATAATATATTAATAATTATAATAAAAAATTAAAATTAATATTTTATCAAAGTTATAGTTTATGATATGTTATTTCTATATACACAAAAATCACAAATATATATATCAGTCAAATCAATAAAATGCACGGGTTTCTAATTGTCCCTTATAATAAACAATCCTCTACACTTAAGAGAGATTGAGAACTTCAGGGACTGACGTGCTATGTCTCTGGAGGGATCGTTAAAAATTTTAAGAGATCGGATTCACTAAGCGTACTTAAAATCTAGAATCCTAATCTACCTATACAAGATCAAGTATTTATTTTTACAATTTGTTTAAACAATTATGTTTATAATAATCAGAGAATATCCAAATTTGGTAATGTCAAAATCAGTATTTTACAAAATATGATTCGCCCAACGAAGGGTAGATCATAATAAATATTGTGCAGTCAAAATCGGTAAGTTTAAAATCACAAAAGTTATTAACAATTATGAAGTGAGCAATTCGTTAAAAATCGAGTTTAAAAATATTAGCAAATTTTTTAAAATATAAAAAGCAAAAGGTTAGCAGATTTACGTTTCCAAAATTTACAACTTAGTGATAGTTATTTATGCCAGAAGTACAACAAATTTTACACTATGAACACTTGTTAGAATTGAGCCTTTGGTAACTTAGAACTGAAACTTGATCTGGAGAAAAACTGAGCTTGGAGAACGCTTAGAAAAAAGGAGACCAGAGCCACAGCTTACCTAGTTTTTCTACACGCAATTTAGACAGCTAACTTTATTTCTTCCAGATACCTCCTACTGAGACATAAATCAGGAGAACCAGATTTAAGTCCTGAGGACGATCTTCACGATCTAAGTTCTACTAAGGACCTAAGTGCAATGGAACTTTTCGAAACAGAAATCCAACGTTGGGAACAAAGTGCAAGGTTCCTCTGGTCGTCTTCGGCTGTATCACTAAGAAGGTCAATAAGAAACGCACTATTTAACACTGCTTCCGACGCTTAGGAGGACAATTTAAAATTTGTATATCACTCACGAATGTATTCACGTATTACTATAAACGAATGCTAGAGACGAACGCTGAAGATTCAAATTTTTTGGCCATTTTTATATTGTTCGAACGTCGACGTCACGGTTAGACCTTTTTGCACGCTCTAGACCAATCCTGGTCATTCTGGGCGGAGTCCCGTGAACGAAACTGACCACTTTTTGCAAGTTTTTTCAGAGGTAACATCTCCCAGGAAACTTTGAAGTCCTGTGGGAACGTTGTTTTTGGTTTATTTTTCGGTTTTCGATTTTTCCCATGAATAGTATTGCTTAATACGTATTCTGGCCAACTTTCATTTATTTTTGATAACTTTTATTTTTTCTAAAATAAAAAATTCGTATGGCTTTGAAAGTTTGTCAAACGATTGTTCTTTAGTTGTTATTTAAGCCTGTAAAAAATTAGATTTTTCCTACGAGTCGTTTTTTTGATTTTGGAATTTTTCACCAGGACCTGGTGCTGTCCTTCCAAAGTCTATTTTCAGGTTTTCTGTTAATTATTTTGTAAAATGTCCTATTATATAAAAAGTTTCTTTTATTAAGGGCTTTCATCCTGTGAAGGTCCCAAGTTGATATCTTGAATTTGAATTTTTTATTTATCCAAAATTTCCAAAAGTGAAAAAATTTTCTTCCACAAAAGTTTTTCTATCAAGTTGGAGTTTGGTATGTTATAGAGTATATTAATCCAAACATTTTTGTTCTAGTGACTTTTTGCTCTAGGACGTCGCGTTTAGGAGCTACGGACGTAGCGTCCTTTTCTGGGGTGTGGCGTTTACGACGCCTAACTTCTTTCTTTCATAATTTGGTTGTTTCTTAATTTATCCTCTTGAAAATTTGGTACAAGGTAGCCCTAAGGGGTTTCTTTCAACTAGTCCCTACGGCACTTGTTTGTCTTTTTCAAAAAAAAATTTATTTAAGATTGAAATTGAAAATTTTAAAAATAACGTATTTGCAGATTTGAATTTTAAACTTTAGAGTTAATTTTCTCGTTTGTTTATTAATGGATTTTGATGATTCTATTACCAAAATGTTAACTTTGATAATGGCTTTTAGAAAATGTTAAAAGTTTTGAAAAATATTTGGTTTTTGATTTTTGATAAAATAAAACAGTTTTATTTCAGGTAGAATTAATTGAGATACTGCAAAGATTTTTATGTAGGCGTGACGCGCATAAAAAACTGATCATTTCTACTAAGTTTCATTAAGATATTTTAATTAGAAGTATTTTAAATTAATTTTTTATTAATATAGAATTTCTAGAATCGATTAGACCAATCCGAATTCGGCGTGGTTGAATCCGATTGGCTTGAAGGTTCGAGTTCTGTGTTTTCATTGGATGTATTTTTGCTATCGAACTTTCGAGATTAGGCGTGACTTTGTTTACATTCGACTTGGTTAGAGGCTCTCGAAGATGTTTGCTAGGCCTGTTTCCATTGTCTTTTGTGTGTAAATATATAGGAATTCATTTTCTTTTAATTTGGCCTTATTTTTAAGGTGTATTTTGATTAAATTCATTAAAAAAGGCGATATTACGACACTTCTGAAAGCTCGGCTGTCTCCCGCGATGCATATTGAGTTCGAGTACACCGTCTTCGACGCGAAAGCGCCGAAACACATTTGTGAAAACTAAACTACTGGTCTGAAAGGTTTGGATAAAGACTGCTTAAATCTAGATAAAATGCAGTTTGATCAAC
Organism: Kuschelorhynchus macadamiae; assembly: GCA_030620095.1. Taxonomy (NCBI): domain Eukaryota; kingdom Metazoa; phylum Arthropoda; class Insecta; order Coleoptera; family Curculionidae; genus Kuschelorhynchus; species Kuschelorhynchus macadamiae. The sequence continues at coordinate 36,374 of JAUTXW010003858.1, read as the reverse complement.
ATTCGTAAATTTATTGTTTTAATGTTTTAATAGATAATTAAACCGATTTTTCTGAGAGTTTTAGAAGTGCACAATATTAGTGTTTATTATTATTAGCAATTGATTAAATTAATTAGAACATCTATAACACGACTTAGTATGATATGACAAACGTATAAAAGTAGGAAGTAAATCGCTAATATATATATATATATATATATATATATATATATATATATATATATATATATATATATATATATATATATATATATATATATATATATATATATATATATATATATATATATATATATATATATATATATATATATATATATATATATATATATATATACATATATACATATATATATATATATATATATATATATATATATATATATATATATATATATATATATATATATATATATATATATATATATATATATAAATATATATATACCCCGAAGCCTACCTCCATCCTTTACGTTAAGTAGAAACCAATAACAAAATGTCTTCGCCGTCAAATTGACCCCCGAAAATGACCAGTGCAGAAGACAACGATTATGCATCGACCCCAATATTATCATGTTTTTCCCAGGAGTTGTTGAGGTTTGAAAGAAGTTTCACACTCTTTTATGACCAGGGCTCTGGCCAAGGGATACCACATCGATTCATACCAATGTCCTTTACCTCCTCCGACTCGAGAACGAACATGGCCCAGATAACTGATCTAACTTACGTAAACCCCAATTAACTAAGGATTTGCCTCACTCAGGCATATCATCTTTCTGCCTCTACCCCTATGGCTAGACCTGTGACCTCAACTATCCGGACTCGCAGTGCTCGAATTAGGACGAGATTTTAATCCCTATAATTATTGTGTCTTCCGGAGCAAAGGTCGGTCTCATAAAACAATTCAGTTTCCCACAAATCGTAGTCGGCACATAGGGCTCATATTGAAATGCATGTGTCGGCGAATAGGTCTGCAGCATTCGTATGTATGCTCCGAACCTCAGGGAGCAGGACACCGGCTTGGTTGGACACTCTTCAACAAGGTTACCTCGTATTCCCGACCTAGTCGATTTGGTACCAGAGGACACTCTCCTTGGTCGGGTAGTGGTCCAGGTAATCAAATCTGGAAACTGTTCAGTTGGAAGAACATGCAGATTTATGCTCACAGAGTGTTTAGGTACCTCTCAAGGCCTAGTAAAGGCTCTACGCAAAGCAAGCCAGTTCAACGGCATCGTAAGTGGGGCTAGGAACACAGGCACAGGCAGGAAAAACTAACACCATACTTCAAAATGCTAGTAAGGCGTTATTAAAAGAAAACATCCATCAAACTAGAAAACAACTTGTCGAGACAGAGAAAGAACTTTTAAAGTTACACCTTAAACTAAGTAACATCATTCACCCTTTATTGTGGAATCGCATAGAAACTTTGGCTTTTTGGCGAACCGAATTAAATAAGAACATTAGGACAGATAAACTTTCGAAAAAGTATGACAATCTTCTAAAAAAGTCGAGTCAGCCTCGAGGATCATCAGGAGACGTCGAGAAATTAGTACGTAATATATCATCCTACAGTCTCTCAGAAAGTGAAAAATCTGTACTGAGTAAGGGTTTTAATTTTGCGATATCTCCTAAGGAAATCCCTAAAGAAGAAATAATAGCTGGAGTGGAAGCTGTCCTGGACTCTTTTGAAGAAATAAAAGCAGAGGAGATTCGACAAGAGGTGGCAAGAATTTTAAGATCAAGCAAAACACGAAAACAAAACCTAAATGACACTGATCAAAGGGCCCTAATAAACCTTCGAAAAAATAAAGACATCACAATCCTTTTAGCAAATAAAGGAAGCGCAACTGTGGTTATGAATACTCAAGATTACGTACAAAAAATGCAAGATATCCTACAAAACAATTGTTATAGGCCTGTTCCAAGGGACCCGACAACGTACCTAGAAAAAACAACTAAAAATAAAATAAAAAGTTCACCAATAAACCCCGAAATTCAACAAAAAATCATACCACGGGAAAAATCGAGCAGATGTCCTAAATTTTATGGTTTACCAAAAATACACAAACCAGGGGTGCCCATCAGACCTATTGTTAGTGCTGTTAATTCGCCGCTACAAAAACTGGAGAAATACCGTTCTGAAATTATGCAACCAGCTGTAGAAAACGCTGATTCATTTGTAAAAAACTCGGAGCATTTCACTCGAATTATACGAGATACCGTCGTCGAAAGAAACGATATCATAGCAAGCCTAGATGTCAAATCGTTATATCCCAGTATTCCCTTCGGCGAAGCATTGGACAAGATTGCTATGAACGAGGATTTCCAGGCACATATAATAGAACTCTCGGAGCATTGCCTTAAAAATACTTATTTTTCATTCAACGGGCAAATGTATAAACAAATGGATGGTGCTCCAATGGGGTCCTCGCTATCACCAGTAGTCGTGAATTTATTTATGATATACTTCGAGAAAGAAGCTCTTGAGAAAGCAAGTTAAAGCCCAAATTATGGATTCGTTATGTGGATGACATATTTATTATATGACAACATGGTCATGCAGAGCTCGAAAAATTTCTGACTCACGTAAATTCAATCCACCCCAGAATACAATTTACTCTAGAGTTAGAGGAAAACAGCAAACTACCATTTTTAGATCTTTTGATCACAAAACTGCATAACGGACATTTCGAATACATATATGTATAGAAAACCAACACATACAGACAGATATTTAAATGCAAAATCAGATCATCACCCAGCACAAATTCAAGCTGTGGCAAATACCCTATTATCCAGATCCGTGCGATTAACTGAAACACTGACGAGACAAAACGAACTTAAGGTAATATCTAGTGCTTTAAAGAAAAATGGCTACACAAATCGCACCATAGAGAAAGCTATTAATGCACAGGTTTCCCAAACAACGAACAACAAAAATTATGAACCGGGAAAGCAACAAGTAGTCTTACCATATGTAAAAGGAACAACAGACAGAATCGGAAAAATTCTTAGGAAACACAACATACAAACAATAAACAAGCCACAAACAACTATAGGTAAACTACTTGGAAACCCAAAAGATAAAATCAAACTGGAAAACCACGGAGTATACAGTATTCCGTGCCAGGACTGTGAAAAGTTGTACGTGGGGCAAACTAACAGGCGAATATCAGCAAGAGTGGAAGAGCATAAACTCAGCATCAGAAATAAACAAACAACCTCAGCTTTATTCCTACATCATCAGGAAACCGGCCATAAAATAAATTTCGATGGGTGTAGGGAGATTGCCAATATAGAACATTATAAAACCAGAATAATCCGAGAAGCCATAGAAATTGAAAAACAAGGTGATTTGAATAAAAGAGCCGAATTAATAAAACTACCAACAGTATGGAAGACAATAATCGACAAATCTAAAATCGCGAAAACGTAAGCGCAACAACAACAGCACCATAGCTTTGAAAATGCCAATTGTGATTTTGGCGAAACGTCAGCAAAACTGTTCTTTTCAGAACGACAGTAGTAAACGGATGTTCACTCGGAATGAAAACACATTGTATTTTTCCATCCGTGAAGGACTAAAATTCAACATATATATATATAAAAATCAACATTAATTAAAAAAAAATTAATGAAATTAAAAACAAGAATATTAGAAAACTAAATTTCTTAAAAGAGTCTATACGTCTAGACGAGCCCATTGAATTAACAGTGGAAGATGGTTAGATAGAGAATATATCTGACACGCCACTCCCTGACTATGTCGTAGATACATTCAGCCTGGAACCAAATTTTGCTACGCCCCTGGACAGCGAGAATGACATCCCGGAACACAATATTATTTCGAATATTGAAACATCACTTTTTAACTTATCTATGGACTGTAAAGACAAAATTTTTCATGCTGCGATTTAATTACTAATCATAAAAAGTTATTTAAATCTAATAAGACGGTTGTAATGAAAGCAGACGTTTATGACGCAAAAATGAACGAGTTACTCCTCGACTATAGCACATATAAAGAAATAAAAAACGACCCAACCAATATATATCAAAAAATAAATAACAATCTTATTAAAAATTGGGAAAAAATAACTATATCTCATCATTAACCGCGAAAAAACTGATCATTAACAACTCATTATCCCAAAAAATCTATATGCTACCCAAATTACATAAGCCAGGAATTCCGCTGCGCCCTATTGTCTCATGTATACAATCTCCTTTAAGTAATCTTTCAAAATATCTCAAGAATATACTTAATAATGTTGTTTACAATACAATAAGGATTCGTGGCATTTTAAAGAGAAACTCAAATCGGTCCAGATCACTAATAACTATCATATTGTTTCATTGGACGTTGTATCTCTATACAAACGCTCCAATCGATGTGGCTCTTAAAATAAAAGAGAAAAAAATGGAATGAAATACAAAAGTTTACCGACGTACCACTGGATGAATCTCAAAAAGCAGTTGAACTCTCGTTATGCTCAACATACTTTGTTTATAGGGAAAAGTTTTATAATAATATGGATGCGCTATGGGTTCCGTTATATCGAGCTGCATTACCCAATTGGTCCTTGAAGATCTGGAAAGTTGTGTAATTCCACAGTTGAATTTCGCCCTACCTTTTTTCTATCGATACGTAGTCGATTGCCTCACAGCCATTCCAATTGGACAAGAAAATTACATCCTAGAATGTTTCCACAAGAACAATGAAAGGCTTAAATTTACTATAGAATTGGAGCAACAATATAAAATTAACTTTTTGGATATGACTCTATATAATAAAAATAATTCAATCAAAACTGAATGGTTTACAAAGGGAACATCGTCAGGGCCATATCAAACTATTTCTCTCAACATCCTTTGTCACAAAAAAGAGCAGTATTTATTGGTCTGGCAGATAGAGCAACAAAGCTTTCCGATACTGACTATCAGCAAAACGCAATTAAAAAAGCTAAGAACATCTTAATAACACCATACAAAACACCAACAATCAAAATAAAAAGGACAAAACCAAATTCTTAACACTGCCCTACGTAAACAAATTATCCGAAAATCTTCAATCACATTTTAAACAACACAATATTTTAGTAAGTGACAAGGCAAATACTCTACTTAATAAAAACTACAGTAGTCTGAAATTCAAAACATCTAAAAATAGGAAAACCCACACTGTATACGAAATCCCCTGCTCTAACTGCAATAGCGTATATATTGGCCAAACCAGTCAACATTTACAAAATCGTTTAAACGGACATCGTTACGACAAAAAGAATCAAACATCACTTTCGAAACATGTCTCAAAACAACTACAATTTTAACTTTGAAAACACTCGTATATTAAAAACTAAACAGCGCACACAAAAAAGGGAAGTTTTAGAAACGTTTTACATCAAAAAGAATCCACTCGCGATAAATTTCAAACAGATATTAAAAACTTAAGTAAAATTTACAATAACATTTTACAACAATTCTTGTCACTTAAAATTTTTTTTTAAATATGTATAATAAAAAAAATTAACATTAATACTAATAAAACAAATATATTAATATAGTGCATTTATATAATTAAAAAAAAAAAGAAATCTTTCTAAAGGTGGGATTGGATCCGTGGACCTTCGGGACCCCAGACACTACTACCATAGTCACTACAAAATTTTTGTTGAATATTGTTATTGAAACTGAACAATTATATTCTCTCTCGATGTAAGACTCCTCGTTTCATGCTTTCAAATATAGTAAAATAAGTGAAATAAAAAAACAAAAAAAAGGTAAAAAAACTCTGGTCACCTATATATAAATATTTAGTGTCCAGGCAGACTTGAATATTTTGACAATTTTAATGTGTTTGTGAATCGTCCAACTATTTTAACCTTTTTTTGTATATGTATGTCAACAATATAATAATTAAATATACCTATTAATAATTACGTAATTGTGCGATGCAATCCCCTGAAACCAAAAAGTAAGTAAAACTCATAAGGATTAAGTCTCTTTTTTTATTATAATCTTTAAATATTATTACAATAACATCTATATTTAATGTATTTTTTTAGTTTTGTTACTATTCCATTGAGAAAGGCAGAAATTCGGCCGAAAGTCTGGAAATTTTAATAATAACATATTTTTAAAGGAAATGAAATAGTTTTCATTACCTTGTACCACCACCGACCTAAAACAAATGGACCGCCAGTACATATGAACCAAAGCCGTAAAAACTGGCAAACCATAAATGAATATATTTTTTTCTTTTTGTTTCGATGGGGAATGCTTTTACGCACGACTCCATCCCGGTTGGGATGGAGACAGTGTGGGAGTCGCATTACTGCCAGGTTGTTACACTTGACAGATGGCCATACCCACTAAACCCCACCGGGCCCCCATCAGATGGACCGTCATTGGGCAAGCCCAAGGGTCCTTCGATGGGGTTGATGCCGTCCTTCCGGGGATGACCCTCTAAAAGACATGGTCCTCTGGGGGAATGAGTTGCCACTTTGGCACGGTGTTTTGTGCCGCCTCTCGTTACTGGTATATCTGAAAAGGAAAATATCATTAGTAATGTAGTCGTCTTACCTGTTGAAGTTACTCTTGTTGATCCGTCCTCCCGTCTGTCCGGTTGCCACTGTCAGCGTCCCACTGGTTCTTGGCCCAGTTTGCCGATGCCAGGTTCCTCCGTCCATCCGTGAGTTGGTCTTCTGTGAATAAATGCGTCTGTACGCCCTTTTTACAGCCAGATTCACGGAAATCGGAGCATCGCGAAGGTGGTCGTTAGTGGTAGATATAATTAGAATTATATTCTCGTTGTGATTTTATAACCGGCATTATGTCAACCGGCGAAAACTATTGTATGGTGACTTTGTGTCTAAATAAGGGCAAAGTAGAAGGGATTTCATATTTTCGGTAAGTAGATAATTATTTTATTTATTGTTGCTAGTTTACATAATTTACTCCTATGAATTCAAAACAAGTGATAAAATATCTAGCGCAAAGTGGAATGTCTGCTTAAATACCAATATACAAATCTTTTTTTTGTAGGCTTACTGAAAAGAGATATTATACTTGGTTGGAAGCCCTAGGTAGAGATCCTGCTGTGGAAAAAATTTCCAATTGGCGTAGAATATGTAGTAAACACTTTAATGAAGAGGACATAAATATCACTCCCCGAGGAAGAATGGTTTTAAAATCTAATGCAATCCCTAAGCTAAACTTAGGACCTAATGTTGAGCACAGAAAACTTCTTTTACTTGAAAAGAAATACCCAAGATACAAAGTAAGTTTTTGTGAAAACCAGTTATTTATAATTTTATTTTTTTTTAATAGTGACTATAGACTTATTCAACAGAGTTTTAGTTATATAGTATTATTTTAAATGGTTTGAGAAAAATTCATTGGTGAACCAGCCACCCTAATCAATAGTTATTTGCATATTGCTAAATGGTATAATAATACTATTTTATGCCTAGAACGAAATATTACTTCAGTTCAAAGAACTTTATGGGGTCGTTCTTTTGTAATTATATTTAATATACAGCATGTAACAAAAGTAAGGAAACGGCAAAATACCTCAGGTACCTAAATTTAATGAAAATATCTACAGTTAGATATGAAATTATAGTGAGATTGGCATTGCCGTTTTTATGTTATAAAAGTAACATTATTTGTTAACGGAACATCCCATAATATATTACTTTTTTAAAACTTGGGTAAAATTATCAATACTTTTCGTTAAGAGCACTGTTTATGAAAGTCAACAGATTTTTCGAAGATAAGAGTCTAATATCCATAATTCAATATATTATTAACATACCTGCACCTGTGATTTTATTTTCGCAAAAACTTGACTTGAAAAGTGTTCACCAAAAAGTATTATACATTTTACCCGGATTTTTAAAAAGTAATAGAGGGAGTTCCATTATTTTTTTTTCTTTTATAACAGGAAGACGGTTGACTCGTCACTACGGAACTCATCACTGGATCCGACATAATTTCATAACTAAGTGTACAGGATGGCGTTTTTCGATACTTTCACGGGTTATTGGGTAAACTATAGGGGATACCAAAAATCTGACCTCGCTTTCTCGAAATCGTCTTTTGATACCAAATCAACCATTAAAAGAAATCGTGGCTACCTTGATTCGTTTTTCATCTAAAGGGCTTTTTTGAAAATTTGTTTATATTTGGAGGTCTCTGTATTTTGTATGTTAGTTACTGGAGATAGAGACATATTGTTTAATAATTAATAATAGTTTTATAGAATTTTTCGTAGAATCCATTGGCGAACTTTTTTTTTCTAAACCCTTTAGTTTAGAAGTTATTATAAAAAGTTGCTTTTTTTAAATCGAATACCCTGTATATTATTTATTATCTAAATTAAGAATTAAATTGCCTTTTCAGTGATACTACACATTGCATGTTTAAATTAGTGTAAAAAAATGTAATGCATTACTTTGTATAAACATTTATTCGAAATTAGAAATAGAACCATTAGCTCGACACCATGTCGAACATGTTGTTTGCTATTTTGACTTTGGCAGTTCAAGTCTTAAAAAATTACAAAGCAGAATGGCATACGATGCAGATTAACAACGACATAGGTTAAAAAAGTCTAAAGAAGTCCAATTTTCGACAGTACTGTTACACGGAAGTGCACAGTTTGCATGCAGGGGTCGCAAGATAGTTTCGTCGATGAAGTAACAAATTTTAAATTCATATAAATTTTTCAAATTTAAAAAGGCCTGTTGGTGCATACAAATGTATTGTCGATTCCAAATATGGCAGTTTACATATGCATTTTATTAATTTATTTTATGTTTCAAGAGGTCTTAGAGTTATTATACTAGTGGAGGTCCATATGGGAATTAAATATCAAAATTTCGAAGAAAGCAATTATATTAATTAATAAAAGTATTTTCATGAGGTAACAGTTATTTATCTGAAAATCCTTTTTTATATATTTCAGGTCAAGAAATGGTTGGAACAATAATCTAACCGCATTTCAATTTTATAACAGTTATAGGAGGCTAGCATAGGAAATTGTGCAGTTCTGAACAACAGCAATATATTGTACGTCACAAAACAAGACACCAAAACTCTACCAATAAATAGCATAGATGACATAATTAATAAAATAATATAATCTTGACGTATCGGATTTTATAGAAGAGGAAGAAGAAATATTAAGTTTCATTCCTAACCAATCCATATTTTCCGAAAATGTAGTTGCGTATTGCAGGTTTCGTAGTAAAAAAACTAAAAAAAAACTTCTTTTTTGTACTACTTGCAAATTAATGTTAGAACAAAATTTTCAGTCAGTTGATGAAACCTATTTTAAATTGTTAAATGAAAAAAATCGAGGAGGTTTTTGCGCCCTTCTCGCGAAGTGATTGAAATTTGTATGATAGTAGAGAAAATATTACGTTATGTAATTAACTTAAATGATAAAAAATGCTTAAAGAACGTACATTTTTTAATGTATTTGTCAATGAGATGTGTATAAAAGTTCTTGAAAGTGGAAAAAACTTTTTTGGCGATAATCACCATATATTTGATAATACTGTTATGTAAAATCCCCAAATAAAATTGATTAAAAATATTATTTCAGTTTATGCGAGGATAAGGTTGTACAGTTTCGCAAAGAAACAAACCGAAGAGGTAAAGGGGGATCTAATTAGAAAGAAACTATCAAAAATAATTTTGTTTTCGTGGCAGTAGTTTTAATTTTGTTATCTATATTTTTATACCTTCTTAATTTTGGAGTAGTATTAAGTCTTAGTTTAAGTTTTTTTATATTTTACTAATCATTCATAATATAAATATTTAACATATAAGTACTAACGTTTAATACATATTACTAATTTGGAAACGATATTGTAAAAACATAATTTAAAAAAAAGTTTAAAAAATTGAGTAATACAAATTCTTTGCTTTACAGTTGCTTTGTCTAATTTAAACCGTTAATTGTTTCTCGTTTTTAGAACTGTATAGTTATATTTAAATAATAAAAATTATATATCCATACTACACTAAATATTTGTATTTCAGGGAGTATATATTTTTACTATCGAAGTGAAGTAGTTAATCTTTCTATACTTATTAATAGGATTGTATTATAGTATTATTCCTATTATTTGTAAATTTTTTAATAATGTTCTTATTATATTTGATATATCTTTGTTGTGTATATTTGTTTGCCATTAAAATGTAATTTCTGTTTTAAAATTCAAATATATTTTATTTTCTGAGGTAGGAATCTTAACTCAGGTAATTTTTTTGACTGATGTGAGAAAATAATGCCTCCATCTATGAAAAAAGTTTAATCATAGGTTGTAGGTCGGCGAGTTTAATTCGTTAATTTTCTCACTATTACCCAAAAAAATATTTTATAGACTTATGCATTCATTTAGGTGAAAATTGAGAGAATCCCAAAATGCACAGAACAACTTAATAGGTATTGCTGTAAACCTTTTTCACTATATTTCCAAAACAAAATTAGTCCACATGTTTCGTGATTTCCGTAAATATTTCTTTCAGCCAATTTTAGGTTGGATATTTTTATTCAGCTGGTTGTATACAGTTGGTTGAGCGAGCAATACAAAAAGGAAACAAAATACCTTACTAAAGTGGTAAGAGTTACTGAACTAAATACACGAAAAAAGCGGGAAAAGTCTAGAAGGAAATATTAATTTCGTTGCAAAAGCGCATTTTCTTTATTATTATAAAAGTACTTCACAACTTTTTTACAAAAAATCAAAATTTTTAATTATATTTAACAGTATTTTCTTTTAAATTTGTTAGCATGCATTTTTGATTGTCTCAATTTACATTTAAATGAACCCGTTAATCCATAGAGCTATTTCTAAACTCAAATATTTACGTTGATTTCGTATTTCTTGGACGACGACACACCGAGGGCGTCAACTCCCCTCAAAGCCCTCAAATATATTCGTTTGTCAACACCTCAGCACCACAGGCTGCGACACATCAAAGAAAAACGTTTAACCCCTGCCTCCTAAATGGTCGATATATTTGCAAAGTAAGCCATTCCACAATGTCCTGAATTACAATATGATGATCTTTTTTCTTATCTTAGAGAAAATATTCACAATATGTGAAAATCATTATATGCTGATCACGCAGCTAGTAATTCCAATTATTATACTCGAAGACATTAAACACCTAATTTTAAACTAAGTATTCAAGAACTAACATTAGGCCGAAGCAATTATGTAACTTTCTCAAATCAATGTTGACATAAAAATCTGTGGTCTATGTTCAAAAATATGTACATTGCAGACAACCCTTTATGTATAGTTGCTTACAAAATCAACGGGCATCTGGCTATCTTTTGCAAAAACTCGCCAAACGGACTAGGTTACCAATGTTGAAATGCTGAGTACACTCGTAGGGAACGTGTTTGAAAGGATGTGTTGTAGACGATTATAATATATGTACCTCTATAATCTAATCTTATCAAATAATTTTATCATGATTATCTGAAATGTCTGATATGTATTTAATGCTTGGCCTTGCCAATAGAAATTCATTGGAAGCCAGACATCTTTATTTGGAAAGATTTTTTAATCGTGTCATATCTAAACGTCCGGTTGGTTAGTCTCAGATATTCACCGCTGCCTTGTAGAATCAAGAAGTTCTAACCATACTAAAAAGTCCAACCATTGTTCCCACACGATTTTATGTCGAGAATTAATTTCTGTTAATGGTACCTTCAGAGGCTTGTAGTGAATCCCAATTATGAATTACCAAATTGTTTTTACTAATGAAGCTAATTTTTCGAGAAATGCTAAGTTTCCACAATAATTATTTATGGACTGAAGAAAATCTTCATAGTGTGGTAGAAACACATTTTTAAATTCCAGATGTATGGTATAATTGACGATTATTTGATAGGATCTTTCTTTTTACCCGGCCGGCTTGTTGGTGACTCATACCAATTTAATATCGTAATTATCCTCATTTCCAATTTAAAATCGTAATTATTCTCTAAATACTTAGAAAAAGCCATTTTACATAAGAGACAATGTATGATTTTTGTTCCTGGTTCCCGGTAGTTGTTTGGTCTTTTGTTTCGGGCGCCGGATTCGCGAATTGGGACGAGAATTGAATCCCGGTACTAGTTGTGTCTTCCGGAGAAAAAGTCGGTCTATAAAACAATTCAGTTGCCTGCTCATATTGAATGTGCCGGCGAATAGGTTACCTCGTATTCCCGCCCTAGTCGATTTGATACCAGAGGACAAACGTCGAACAAAAGACACTCTCTTTGATCGGGTAGTGGTGCAGATAGTCAAATCTGGAAACTGTCCAGTTAGAAAAACAGATAGATTTATACTCAGGACATCTAGACAGAGGGTTTAGGTACCTCTCCAGGCCTAGTAAGGACTCTAGGCAAAGGAAGCCAGTTCAACGGCATCGTAAGTGGGGCTAGGGACACTGCGAGTCCGGATAGTTGAGGTCCCAGGTCTAGCCATAGTGGTAGAGGCAGAAAGATGATATGCCTGTGGGGACAAATCCTGAATTAATTGGGGTGTACGTACGTTAGATTAGTTAACTGGGCCTTGTTCGTTCCCTTAATGAAGGTATCAGAGTACGAGGTCAAAGTATTCATTGGGTGAGGAGTGTCGTTTAATTCGGAATTTATTTGTTGCCAACAGTTACTGTAGACTTTCTCTTCCGTCTTCTCTTCTTCTTTCGGAATCTGTTATACGTGTATTTGACAGTCTACGAGCGGAATCATAAAGAAGGTGGTGTCCTCCGCACCCGAAACAAACTGGTGTACTGCGCTGCGTGATTGGTGGGCGATAATTTGGTTTTGTCTGTTCGTTACCTTGTCGTGGGCGATATTGTTGTGAATTATTTCTTAGTGGGTTTTTACGAGGGTTATTCTGTTAGTGGTTCCGTTTGGTGGCTTAAGTAGTCATTATCTGATTCCCAGTACCGCTCACCTTGGTTTGCTGCTGTGAACAACTCATTGACCGTAACGCACTTGAATGCTCTTAAAGTACATCTGAGTTGTCCTCGTAATCGACAGAGCAGCAATCTGATTTGATTCTCTTCTATCATTTAAGGCTCTATTCGCTGACAAATCAGCCATTTACGCATGAGAAACTCTTCCGCTCTTTCTTCATTTCTTTGTTTTTTTTTTCTTATAATTCTGTTTTTATTTGGTCTTTGATGTTGTGATTATCACACGAACGGAACAGAGCTTCTTTAAATTTTGTCCAATTTGTTTGCTCAACGGCGCACATGGATAGTCGTTTGGCTGCCAAACCGCGTAACTGTCTATGGGCTAGTAGGTTAAATTGCTGACCCAGCTTTTAAAATACAGTGTTGTTCAATACCTCTTAGAAATAATTTCATATCCTCTATGTCTGCACCTGTATAAACGGGCGGAGGTGGCATCGTAGGGTTGCAGAATTACAGCCACTAGGTGATGTCACATAAGGTTTTTTCGAATCCTGGGCCGGAGGGTGTAGAATTGGACAATTTAATTTATTCGTCCTTCGTCTAAGGTTGAATTCTACTTTTTCGTCACTACTGGACATCACTTCTAGTGATTTATAATTTAGTCTTTCCATACGTGCGTTTCTGTTTTAAAAAGTACACGTTGTTTTAGGTATTTGTCGGTTTGGTTCCTTAGCAAATCTTCTTACAGGTATTTTTTGGGTATAAAATTCATGTCCGCAATAATCTATACAATTTTTGCATATGTAGACCCTTTCCTTTACTCTTGATCTAGTATTGTAGGCTGACCCTAACCATGGTGTTTCTATTCGTACGGGTTCCGGGTAATCTTGCTGGTTTTGCGATTTCACTCGATAAGCCGGAATTCTCAAATTTTATTTAGGCTTTTGCTGCCTTTTATATTAGGCGACACGTTTGTTCTAAGGGAGTCACTCCCCTTTAAAGGCGACAGGTTTCTTTGATTGGGTGCTATGTCTGTCCGTCAGAACTCTTGCCCCCACATCCTTTGGGAGAGGGTTCAAAATCTTTGTGTGTCCCGTAGGCAGATTTAGGGACGCCCTTCAGCCCTTCTTTCTGGCAAGTAGTAACAAAGCCTAGTTGCTCTGAAAAGCTTTCTTTGCATTTACCGTTCAAGTTTACTTTGTTTTGCGTGTTTCAATAATTGTTTCTGGGTGCCAGTTTTACTTCAACATGTATAACGCCGTTTCTTCTTGATCGAACTTTCGGTCCACCCTGTATACTCTGTGGTTATCTTAGGGTGACCCTGAAAGTTTGAGTAACTTCAGATAATATTACTATTTAACTTTCCGTCGGAAATTCCATCCACTGTCCTCTCTTGCAAAGGAAGAGTCTCCTTGGGCCTTCATCCTTTGCCTCACCCTGTATGTTTGGCGTTTGAAAACTCTCAGTAGATATCTTCTTAACTAGTTTAGATTAATATCTTTTCATCGGAAGATCCTTCCGCGAACCCTCGTGGGGAACATCTACACCAAATTAATATTTTGATGCGCCCTGTACACTTTCGCGAAAGTGATTTTCTCTTGCTCCCGGTAGGACTAAATAAGTTTTCTTTAGATCAATTGTGTTCCGTTGAAATTATTTCAGTGGTCAGTTTCCTGAAGATGGTCAAACAGGATTACGTTCCCCTAAGCTAATCCTCTCCAGCAGGCTAATTTATGTTTTTTCAATTTTACACGGCTCGAAGCTGATGAATCGCGCATAATATTCTGCAGTTCTTGCCACCAAACCTTTTCCTATCTATTATGGAGAGGGTCTTCTCCGTAATCACTAGTAGCGGCCGTGATTTATTTTTACCTTTCCTGACTTTGTTAGATCTGCAAGTTTCTATACTTTACTAGAAAAACTTTACTTCGAATTACTTTAACTTTACTACTTATCGCTCTTTGCTTTAGGACTTTAAAATAAAAGATAAGTTCCACTTCTTGAAAACCTCTCGCGTCGGGTGCCCCATGTGTCCAATCTGAGCACTTCAAGAGTGGAGTGTCCCCACTACTTGGAGGACTAAATGTGACTAACTCGAACTTATTTTGAAAGTATACATGGCCAGGACCATCCTATAACACCCGATAAAGTGTTAGGGAAACGGCCTATATCTGCAAAGATGGCATAGACCATTACAGACCAGAATTCTATAGCGAATAAAAACTTGCTAGGGAACCAAACCGACAAATACCTAAAACAAACGAAAGTAAGGAAAGGCTAAATTACGAATCCTTAGAAGTAATGTCCAGTAGTGACGAAAAAATATAATTTAACCACAGACGAGGGACGAATAGGGCAAATCGAAACAATCCTACACCCATGGGCTCAGGAATAGAAAAAACCTTGAGTGACTTAATCTCAGCATTAGCCAATGCAATTCAGTACCCCAGAGCTACGATGTCACCTCCGCCCGTCTAAACAGGGGGAGACAGGGAGAACCCTCAATTATTTCTAAGAGGCATCGAACAACATTGTAATTTATCAGCCACAGCGGCTCAGTAATGGAACCTGTTAACCCATACACAGTTTAGGAATTTGGCAGCAAAACGTGTATTCATGTACGCCAAAGAGCAAACGATTTGAACACAATTTAAAGACGCTTTGCTCCGTGCGTTGATAATGACAAGATCAAAGACCAATTAAGAACAGAATTATACGGAAAAGAACAAAAAAGAAAGACAGGCAGAAGAGAGAGTATAGTCTCAAAAAACAGAAGAAAATCAAACCAGATTCCTGCTCAGTCGATTACAAGAAAAATTCAGAGATGCATTAAGGGCGTATGAGTGCGGCACGGTCAACGAATTGATCACAGCGGAAATCCAAATTGAGCGCGACTGGGAATCGTACAAAAACTATGCAAGCTACTAGACAAGACCATTACCACGTCTCAATAATCCTAATTATAACCTGAACCACCAGCAGAATTACCCTCTTAACAACCCACACTAATATCGCCCACGGCAAGACAATGAACAAACGAGAGCAAATTATCGCACACAGTACGCCAATTTGTTTCGGGTGCGGAGGATCCCACCTTATTCGTGATTGCGAAGGGAAAGGATAAACTGTCGAACACACGGGTAACTAAACCTAAAAGAGAAAAGAAGAAGAGGAAGAATACAACAAACCAGCTATCCAAGCTGAGATGCCTCGAAGTAGAGGCATTTCGAAAAGGACAACTCTTTAGAGCCATATTAGGAGAAATGCAAAACCAGGTCTACGGTACCGATTGGAAACGAATAAATTTCAATTTAAACGACACATGTTATGACCCCGTACTTTGATAGTTTTATGTTAGAGGAACAAGAAGAGAATGAGGAAAATTAAAGAACTGCCGAGGAACACATAATTTCCGTCCCAGATACCAGCTTTAACTCAGATATTATTGACTTTGATGCCATTCTAGACGACGAGCGACAACTCGCCAAATTGGATGAGGATATTAACAAATATAAACAGGAAAGCCGAAGGTTGGAATTGAAACTTCAAAAAAGATGTAAAGTCTATCCATTTTAAAATAAACAAAGACATCCAGGGGAACATCTTGCCACAGAAGACGTTGCAATACGTGGCTCACCAATCATTATGGAAACCGAGCAACCGGAACCACTAGATCTAAGCTCATGTACTACCCCTGCCAAGACAAGCCGATCATGCCATTAACAGAGGAGGAAATACAGTATTTGACCGTATTTCCATCTCCCGAAGAGATGAAAACTATCATGATGAAGGATTGTATTTAAAGTCTTGTACGGAGAACAGCTCTTAAAGGAGGCTCTTCAGTATTTTCAGTTTTAATAAGAACCTCAACACTATCCTACGCGAGAGAAATCTGTTTACCGGACGCTCCTTTATCCCCGTACGAAGGATATATAACTAACCTATGTGTTTGTCAACCTGACACGCTTCCGCGAGTGCATCCAGACGGAACTCGGAGTCTACTTGTCAGACTGCCAAGAACCACGGAACGTCAGCACCTAGTAGCCAAACCCATGACGGAAGGCAGCACCTTGTATCCAAGCCTATGATGGAAGGTCAGCACCTAATACCCAGACCCATGATGGAAGGTCAGCACTCAGTATATAAACTCATGATGAAAGATCAAGAGCCGAGTCTGCCCTAAGCCACCAGAGAGTTGACCAATCAAGAAGAAGAAGATGGAAGACCTAGAACTGCTAGTGTAGGAAATAGGTCAAAGGCTGGACTGGTAATAAGCAGATAAAAACCAGACCGCTGCTGCTCCTTGTGTAAATAATTTCCCTTGATTATTGTTGGTTCTATTATTTTCTTGTTTTCTTTGTGTAATATTATTTTTTTTTGTTCTCTTGTTTTAATAGTTAAATTGTAAATAATTAGGATTTAGATGAACTCCTAATTCATAAATAATAATAGTAAAACTTACCTTGAAAAACCTTGACTAAAAAATACTACGCCGCAGGTGACCGCTTTGGAAATAAAGTAAATAATATTCATACTTAAATACTCCACTTTTAATATTTATACTTACCATTTACTTCAAGATTAAAGTTATTCCTTTTTGAAAACTTATATTTAAGGGAGATGTAAACCTCTTGACAGGACACTCCCTTAGTTCGTTTGACATTAGTTGTAAGGATCACGTATTGGAAAGTTTACCTTTTTGAAAAAAATAAAGGGCATTCTTATCCAGATCCAACTGCCTCTAAGAGGGTATCACCCCCAATTATAAAACCAAGCGCGAAGTAAGAACTTTATCAGTCGTCCGAGATAAACGGAGCTGGTCAGATCAGTTGTCGGGAGAAGTTCGAGCTGGTCACATCTAGTGTTCCTGGTAGTGAGGACACGCTGAAATGCTTAGGTAGAAGACCTGGGGTATTCGACAGGAGAGGGTTCCAAAGAGTGGAACTCTTCGTTTATCTTAAAGTCCTAAAGTAAAGAGCAATAAGTAGTAAAATTAAAGAAATTCAAAGTAAAGTTAGTTGCTTTTTTGAAAATAATTGTGGGAGATACCTAATGGAGTTATCACAGTCGTAGCTAGGATTTTGTCTTGGGGGTGCAATGAGCTAAATAAAGTTTGATAAAAATTGTGAGAAATATGCACTTAGTAAGGCTTAGTAGCTATAGCATAAAAGATAGGTTGTAGGATAAGTAAATAAGACAACAAAATTGACAAAAAATTATAAAAAATTTAAACGGTATTGCGATGAAAACAAAAATGAATCTAGAAAAATTCAAATCAACAAGGTCATACTAATCACATAAATAAAATAAACAGTCAAAAAACTTTAGTTTTTAATATTGCATTAATTATTAAATTACAAATGAATCGCTAGTCGTCTTTTTACCTTTACCATTTCATCTAGCACTTCGTCCGGCTGGAGTTTCCAAGTGAATATTAAGTAGCGCTAGACCATTAGACGATTGTTGCTAGTATTATTTCGTATATGTTCTTAGTCTTCTAAGACTACTAAAACATCTTTCCGCCGTGCAACTAGTGACAGGCAAAGTTGCAAAATTTTTAATTACATTTTTATATTTGGATGATCGTTTCACTACACACATACGCTTCCATAGCGTTTTTCTGTTCTTGAGTATTGAGGCTTTTTTACTAGAGCTTTAGTTCTGCTAGTAAAATAGAGTCTGAATCCTCCGTGATAAACATCTGTAGCCCTATAGGTATTTACAAGTTGTAAAAAGTCGACATCGGTATCGGCAAAGTTTTCGGGAGACAAAATACTTGAGAAAAGATTTTAATTATTTGTCCATGATTTAAGAACCTTTCTGTTAGATTGGTGATAAAATGACCTAGAAAGGATAAAAATTTTGTTATTTTGTAATTATCTTCAGGATCATTAACTTTAACATTTGATCTTTTAGTTTGCTTTTTTCTGAAATAATTCCGATAATATGTTTTTAGTTTTTGAAAAAATGAACACTAAATATCGTGTCAGCTTTTGCCCTAATTTCTTTTAATTCATTTACTGTATTTTCCGACAACTTTACTGCTTCAGACGTCCACTAGGTATGTACAGGGGTTCGTGGGCGGATTTTCTAGTAAAAGTTGTTAATCTAAACTTATTAAGAATAGATCTACAAAAGATGAAGACCCACAGAGACGAGTTACAGGTACTCTACCTTTGCAAAAGGGATTCGCGAGGGAATTTTCGATGGAAATTTAATTAGTAAAATTCTTAGTACCTACTCAAACTTGCAAAACGGTTTCATACAATTGTTCCTGATGATGGTGAGAAAACCCAACTGAAATGTTGTTTTTTACGGCATTTCAAGTATATTTGTATTCCCGATAGTGTCATTTTTATTTGCATTATTTGACAAAAGGTGATCAAATTGAATTAAATCTTGTAACTCTAAGGTACCACTGTTAACATTTGTGCTTTGGTTAAAAGTACTACTACCAGTAGACACTAGCGAACTTTGACTGAACGATTTGTAACTAGAATCATATTTTAAATTTTTGTTAAGTTCTTATGAACCGTCATTAAAAATTCGAAGCGGGGACAGTGACATCGGCGGATCAGCACGTTAGGCAAATCTTTTGTGTTGTTCCCATAATGTTAATCCTCCCAAATTGTCCTACATGAAGTATTAATTTTAAATAAGGATTCCTCCCTGCAGGAGTAGTTATTTGCTATCTCAATTAATTTGTTTTGTTCCTTTGTATGTTTCTTACTTTCATTTAGCTGGTTGTTATCAATGTTTTTATAACTTAGGTTATTACAATTACTTAGGATGTTAATATGCTTAATTATGGTCAACAGAGCCAGAAGTCCCAGTGTCCAAATTTGCTATTTAGTAATTTTTTAAATCAAATTTCACGACTGTGAAACAAGTTCTGACAGTAGCGACGGGAAATTTATTTGTTTAAACAAATATCATAAATCAATATACTACAACTAAATTTACAAATGATTTTTTTTAATAAAATTTTCACTGACACCATTTTCTGAAAGCTCGCCTATAGCCTTTCAAGGGACTTGAAGCTAAGTTTTTGTTTAGATTTTTTTTTAAATTTGTTGCACTTTACTGATTTTTATCAAGTCACTTCACAGTTTAATCCGAAAAAGATGGTTCAACTGAGCAAAAGATTATATACAATATCTTTGTAAAACCCAAGATTTATTAACAATCGCTTTGCGTTATAAGAAATGTATTTACAAAAGTCCCAGGGACAGCAACACAACTTACAAGTTAAAAATTGAAAATTTGTTTATCCAGTGTCCAAATGGATCTTATTGGTTCATTGTTTTTGGTGGGAATCTATTTCTTCTTTTCAATAATACGTTATAAAATGGATAACTCCATTCGGGAGCTTATACAATAATCTTTTGATTATTATTTGCAAAATTGTGTGCTAATTACTATGCCTGGTAGCAATCAGCTGTTTTGTCTTTAGCAAAAAAATGTTATAATCAAATAAGAACTAACTTTTGCGTTAATTTGTTTAAAAGTAATTCTTTCGCGAACCGGTTGTCAAAAGAATTTTACAAATTATTAATAAAGACAAAAACAGTCAACAAGTTATAGTTTAAAGGTTTTACAAAAGTTAGCAACAATTAAAATTTTAGTCACACAGATTTATTAACCATTAGGAAAATGTTATTCCACCACGAACTACCACGCGCCTCGAAAATGCTGCGTTAGTTTTCGAATAGATTCGAATAAGAAAAAATGTTAATGACACAAAATAATATTATAAGAAATCCATCTCACTATGTGAAATCATATTTTTCAATTCTTTTGCACCCAATCTGTCGCATAAAACCATTGCTAACGATTACCAAATTCTTGTATTTCCGAAACATTAGTTTATAAATAGAAACTTTTTTACGTTCATTTATTTTGAACTTTTAAACATTATTTTGCACGCTCCCTGAACAATTCATTTACGATTGGACACTATAATATTGTACTATCATCGAATTTATGTACGTATACCAAATCTCAGTAAATTCCGGTAAGGGGAAGTGTTTTGTACTTTTTAGCAATATTTTTTACGCACCCCTTATAAAACATTCACGATTGGACATTACAATATTGTATTGTCATCGAATTTATATAAGTATACCTAATCCTAGTCAACTCTCTTTTGTACTTTTTGGCATTATTTTTTATGCACCCTGTATTACACATACACAATTGAACACCATAATATTGTATTGTCATCAGATTTATCTAGATGTCTACTAAATCGAAATCAATTCCGATAACGGAGACTGTTTTGAATTATTTAGCATTTTTTCTGCGCCCCCTGTACAAGATATTCACGATTTGAGACCATCATATTATATTGTCACCGGGTTTATATAATCTGTGTGTATTAAATTTTAGTCAATTCCGATAATAAGAACTTCTTAAAAAGTTACTTGCAAGATTTGACCCAAACATAAATACAAACAACATACAAGTTAAATAAAAGTGATATCTTAAGAAATCTTTATTGTATTATGTGAAATCACGTTATTTGTTAATTCTTTACCACCCTGTATATCGTACATAAACAGACCTACGGAACCCTGGTATTTTCAAAACATTGACATATATTTCATTTTTAATCAATATATTCACATTTTCTTAGTTTCCTCTCATACAAAAAACGCAATTACTTATTACGTTTTAAACACCCCATTATTTATCTTTAGCTGTACATAAAAAAGACAAACCCTTTGGTCTTGACTTGCCTTTTTATTACAGGAAAATACTTTTCTTCTAGCATTATTAATGTCAGTAAGAGTGATTTCCTGGCAACAAAATTTCTTTTGCTTTTTGTGGTCACGTGGAAGGTCAAATTCTTGTAATTCAATAGCAACGCTATGCCTAGAAGTACAATGTGTGTTACTGCTGGGAGCGGGTCTGGGATGAGGACAATGAAATGAAACGACAAACGACGAGTCTAGTTGGCAACTGCTGTATTATAAAAGATGGCGTCTATTTATATGCGAGCCTGTACACCTTACAATGTTGCACGATTTACATTTAATATTTCCTGACATCTCCCTTCTTTAAATAATAGCTATAAACTAAAAATTATCAGTCTTAATTTAATTTTTTATCACAGGTCATTAATTACAACTAGTTACATTTATTTTATAATTACATTAAATTTATTTAATCTCACAGAACAGTAGCCGTTACGGTATATACAATATATAATGAATTTTATGTAAAATTCACAACATAATTAAATCACAATATTGTTCAAAATGTTCTAGAGGTGTTTTTCATAAAATATTTTAATAATCACTCAAAATTTTTTATTTTGTAATAAGAATAGTTATAACCATAATGTACAACCATTCTAACCTAAAATTGCAAACACATCTCTAATTCAATATCAATTATATAATGTTATATAATAAATAAAAATGTTATGCCACAATATAAGACATTCTCAATGACTCAACAATGACATCAACTACTTGTGAACCAGTGAAGAGTCTATCTTAACAATGTATTAGTCGAATTCAAGTTTATAATCTCGAAGCCTTGTAGGCAGCTTTATGTTTCTACCCGTTCTACTTAGTCGAGTAGCATTAAACGGATTTTCATCCTCGCTAGAGGAATGAGGTGACTCAGAAGTTTCATAACTAGAAATACATGTTTTATGTGATTCGTCAGAATTACTATCTAAGGAATTATTAAGTGTATCCTCACTGTTCTCACAGTCGTCCACTGTACTATTACTAACATTACTATCACTAAGACAAACACTATTTGGACAAAGATTAAAGTTATTTGGACTAACACGTACATTACTTTGATTAGCACAAACATTACTAGACCCGTCTGTCTGTAAATTATCTAGGTTGTCATTACTAGATAGTCTGTCCAAAGGTGTTTGTTTCCCACCCTCTCCAGTATCTGAAGACTTATTGTCAAATAAAGGAATATAATTATAATTTAAAAAATTACTAGAAGATGCAAAATTAGTTAGGTTACCATTCTCCATACTAGAGAGTTCGGTTTTCTCCCTTGGCTGGTGTTTTAGTTCTTTTATAAATTTTCTATTTCTTCTATATTTCTTGCCTTTTTCAGTCTCTACTAAATATGATCTAATGCCAACTTTTTTAACAATTTTTGCTAAAACCCAGGGGGTTTGTGGTTTTATTTGAATTAAAACTGAAGAGTTATTAGGGAGATGTTTTAAATTTTTTGATGCTTTTTTATCATAGTATTTTTTCTGCGATTTTTGACTATTTTTTAAAAATGTGTTATATTTATTTTTATCAAAAGTTTTACGCTCGAAATGAGAATTAGACTGTGGCAAAATTGTTCTTAAATTTCTATTAAACAAAACATTAGCCGGAGAGTTATATTTATCCCTAGGTGTACTTCTATATTCGAGAAGCGCTAAATAAGGATCTTTCCTGTCTAAAATACATTTTTTTAGCAGTTTTTTGATAGTTTGAATTGATCTTTCAACCTGACCGTTTGATTGAGAATATAAAGGTGAAGAAGTTTTATGTTGAAAGTCATATGCTTTTGAAAACCTTTTAAAAAGCAAACTGGACCATTCAGGACCATTATCTGAAATCAGGATATTTGGAATACCAAAGCGAGCAAAAACACACTAAGTTTATGCATAATATTATCACTAGACAAGTCCTTATCTAAATTTATAACCTCGACATACCTAGAATAATAATCTACAATCAGAAGATATGATACATTAAAAAGATGGTAAATATCTACACCAAGCTTGGACCAAGGACGCAAAGGAATATCATGAGATATCATGGGCTCAGACTGTTGAGACTTCCGGAAAGTTTGACATACATGACATGATAGTACGAAGTCTTCAATCTGTTTTGTCATGCCTGGCCAATAAAATGAAAGTTTAGCTTTATCAATGCATTTTTTTGCAGAAAGATGACTATAATGCAATTTATTTAAAATTTCTTTTCTAAGTGCTGAAGGCACAATTAAATTTTGGCCTTTAAACAAAAGATCATCTATTTCAGAAATTTCTCCTTTAAATTTAAAATAAAATTTGATATTTTCAGGGCAGTCTGCTAATCTACTCGGCCAACCGTTCCTGACAAACTGTTTTAGGGAAATTAACTCTGGGTCCTCATTGGTTAGTTTTATTATTTCTCGCTTTTTATCTTCAGAAACATTAATATTCATTATTACCAAGCAAATGTGTGATTCCAGCTGTAAATCTACATTTTCCTCAAAGAAATTATTTTTACGAAAAGCCCTACTTAAGGTGTCAGCTAAAATAAGTTTTTTGCCTGGCTTATACACTAATTCAAAATTATATTTCCTTAACTGCATAATCATTCTTTGTAATCTAGGTGGACATAAATGTAAAGGCTTTTTAATTATACTAACTAGAGGCAAATGATCAGTTTTTATAATTAGATTTTTAATTCCATATACATACTGCGAAAAACGAGAAATTCCGAACCACACACTTAGCATTTCTTTTTCAATTTGAGAATATTTACACTGAGTTTCTGTCAAGGCCCTGAATGCATGAGCACAAGGCCTTCCATCCTGAAGTAATACGGCAGCCATCCCAAACTGAGATGAATCCACAGATATTGTTGCCGATTGTTTAGACACATCATAAAAATGTAAACAAGGAGCTTTAGACAAAACATTTTTTAAGTTGTTAAAAGTAGCTTCGTGTATGTCATCCCACTGGAAAAGATTATCTTTCCTCAGGAGAGCACGAAGAGGTGCAGTTTTTTCTGAAAGTCCCTCAATAAACCTACTCATATATGTTATCATACCAAGAAATCTTTGAACGTCTTTTTTATCTATTGGTGAAGGCATATCTTTTATAGCCTGTACTTTATCTTCATTAGGTTTTATACCTGTTCTACTTATAGTATGACCCATATACCTAACCTCAGATTGCAAAAATTTACATTTATCTTTATTAAATTTTAAGCCATTTTATAGGGCAAATTCTAAAACTTTTATTAACCTGGCATTATGCTCTTCTATAGTATTTCCATATATTAAAATATCATCAACATAGAAACTACAGCCCTCAATACCACTAAAAATTTCAAACATTCGTTCCTGAAAAACCCCCGGGGCACTGCACAACCCATAAGGTAACCTTAAAATCGATATCTCCCAAATGGAGTAGCAAAAGTACAAAGTTTTGAACTATTTTCAAAATTTCCAAAACACTAAAATATTTTGAACCTGTCAAATCAGCCGTCAATTCTTCCAGAGTGGGAATTTGAAAATAATGTCTTTTAATATTTGAATTTAAATCTTTGGAATCTATAGCTATTCTAAGGTGACCATTTGATTTTCTAACTATTACCATATTATGACACCAATCAGTACAATCATTAGATTTTTCTATAAGTCCCTGCTTTTCTAACTGATTTAGAGTAAGTTTGAGTTTATCTCTAAGAGCAAATGGAACTTTTCTAGGATAATTTACTACTGGAGTTGCGCCTTCTCTCAACTCAATATGATATTCTTTTTTTAAACAACCTATACCGTTAAATACGGAATTATATATTTTTAAAATGCTTTTTAATTCAAAATTTTTATTTAGAAAATTATTTTCTACTGAATCTATTCTTTTAATAAGTTCTAGTTCTACACAACCATTAAGACCCAAAATAGGACTGTTCTCTGAGTAGACCACATAAAATAACAGACTCTCCTGTTTATTTTTAGACTTACAATTTAAAATACAATGACCAATAATAGGAATAGTATGCCCAGTATAAGAAGTGAGCTTGGTATTAACTTTATTTATTTTTGAAAGATCAAAATTGATTTTTTGTAGAAAACTTACAGGTATTATATTGGCCATGGCTCCTGTGTCCAGTTTAAAGTCCAAAGTCTGTCCTTCAATCTCCAAAGTCGTAACCCACAAACTCTCAGACATCCCAGCCAGCGGTGGCTCTTGAACCCCTTGGCGAGACTGTATGAATATCAATAGAACCTATGAAAAGAAAATTATCTGTATCATCCAAATCACTACAACTAGAGTCATTATCCTTTATACAATTAATAGATTTTTTATGTTTAAAATATTTAGATTTATTGTTAAAGTTAGAACAGTGGTTATTAGATACTTTGTTTTTAAAACAACAAGAAGAAAAATGATTACTGATACCACAATTTAAACATTTCTTGCCAAATGCAGGGCATTTCACATATTCATGACGTTTGGCACACTTGGGACAGGTGGATTTGCCTTGATTGTGCCCTGTAGATGAACCTAACGAACCTGGATGGTCAGTTAGTAGTTGCTGTGATCGGGGGCCCTGATTCTTACGAGACCTGGTACCAATAGCGTCCACTTCCACTTGTTTTTCTTGTTTAATACCATTGGTGATATATCTGTTCTGCTGCCTTGTGCTTTCTATGTTAACACAAATTTGGACGGCCCTTTGCAGCGTAGTAG
>JAUTXW010003858.1:0-5000 GCA_030620095.1 Kuschelorhynchus macadamiae | reverse complement strand
ATTTTGTTCCGCCATCTTGTATTCATTCAAAAATTTCACCAGTTGATTCCTACATAATAAGCCAAAACGCGAAGATATGTAAAACCTGAAAGAGTGATTTTTTCATATTACCAAAATTTTATGTGGCCGTCTTTTTATTCCGCCATCTCGAATTAGTACCAGACTTTTACTCTATACTATAATTAGTTATGGCACACAATTTCAAATCAGTGCATTAAGTAGTTTTTCAGGCTGAATTTAAATATTTTATTAAGCCGCCGTATTGGATTAGTACCAAAATTTTACCAGTTGATTCTTACATAATACTTGATTTTTGTGCAAAATTTGAGATAAATTGGAGAAGCACTTTTTAGTAATAATTTTTTTAACATTTCACAAGGCCGCCATTTTGTTTTGCCCTATTGGATTTTTACCAATATGTTACTAGGTCATCTCTATATGACTCTTAATTTTTAACAGACAGACTGACGGAATCGAGAAAACATGTTTTTTAATAATCTAGGGACTCTGAAACGTAAAGATCTGAAAAAATCTGGGAGGGTGTTTTTTTCACGATTACAATACTTTTCTTTTATGAGGGAAATAATTATAACAATATATTGTATCTTCCTAATCATCTCCAATACAATTCTAATACATGGACGTTGTTTGTGACATCGGTAATTAGGACACTGCAAGTTTGCTTTTAAGAACAATGATTCTAAGGACATTTACGGACAATATCCGTTTAGTATTTACTTGGTACACATCTCATTTAATTGTTTTTTATTGTATGACAAATAATTACTGTGATATTCATTAAACCACTTATATTCATAGTTTTCTTTCTTAAAATTTAGAAATAGCAGAAAGGAAATTACCGATTTCAATTAAATCAAAACGATTCACAATTCGATGAGTGAAATATATTACATTATAAAATGCCGAATTTTAATAGCCAAATTGTGTCATGCGCAAAACGTCGAAGCATTATAAGTTTTTCATCAAGAGACTTGATAGAATCTGTCAGCGCATGCTTATACCCAATATGCCGACATTCGAGTTCATGTTTATTTTTAATGGGAGATATTGGGGATGCAAAGTCGGTTAAACTAACGGAAAGTTGCGCATGCATACAGTTTGTTCCAAATTCGAGGTACGAGCAGTGGAAACGGTAATATTAATTTTACTTTTCAACTCCGTCTTAGCAATTAGAGTTGATATTTGCTTTGCCGGCTGTAATTATGAAATCGTATTGCCACAAATGTAATCGATGGGTGATCAATCTACACTGTCCGTCAAGTCCGGCCAAATAGAAAATTAAGTTGGCTGTCAAAGAAAAAAAATATCTTTCTTATTAATATTTTTTAAATATTTTATTTTTGTAAAAGGTAATGATTATGAAAAATTCGTTTGTTAATTAATTAAAGAGATAATTTACAATAGATTAACAAAATTACAATTTTTTTTAATATCACACACAGCAAAAACATATTCCATTAAGCTTGCCAAGAGACTTGTCTCTTTTTCTAATTCGAAGAGTTAATTTGCTGTTTCGTTCATATGCTGTTATAACTTACTCGAAATTTTTGCGCAAATATATATTAAATATAAATGGATGTCACAACGATGGTATACATTTAATCCTTGTTTTAACAGTTAACTAATATTTCTTGAATATATATATATATATATATATATATATATATATATATATATTTAAAATGTAATTTTGGTGGTTATGTAGATTCTTTGGGGTGTTAAGCTATAATGAAGATATACAATTACGCTGTTGAAAATATAATAGATCTTATGACAATTTTTATGTAAAGGACTGCAAGTTATTGTATTTTTATCTAAATGTGTATCTGGTCCAGGGGCATTACCTATTTTTAATTTATTAAAGCTTGAAAATTAATTACTCTTTATAAGTCATGTAGCGTATTTTCTAATATTCTATTTCTGTTATTTTGTGAATATGTACAGTCTCTTAATACTACCACGATCGACGGCCTAACAGTCTAAAAATAGCAATCGGAAATTTGGCTGGTGCGGAAATATAAGTTCAAAATTCGACTATTAAGAGTGATTTTTCAGTAAAAAAGAAGTGTCCTGTGAAGTACTTTAGTAAGCAAGTTATTTAAAAATAATTAAGTACTGAACAACGTTTCAAAAATTTATTTAAAAGTATTTAAATAGTTTATTTTGTCGGAAATATGGGACATACAAATTTGGATTTATTGACATATCTACAATTATTTATTTATGTACACAAATTAGATTTATCATTTAAAATTTATATTGAGTGGAAATTAAATTAATTTAAATTTGGTTTTTAATATTTTTATCACAAACATTTTTTCCTATTTATAAACGATATATAATATATATATATATATATATATATATATATATATATATATATATATATATATATATATATATATATATATATATATATATATATATATATAAACAGTCACACCAAAATATATATTAGGGCTCCCCAATTTAGGAGTTAGGTTTTTTCAATATCAAAAACGAAAATTAAAAATGTCACGTTACCAGTCTGACCCCGAGTCTCTAAATTTTGAAAAACGAACTACATGGACGAATCTTCTGCACTACAGTTGGAAAACCATAACTTGTATATTTTCCCACGCCACTCTGATATCAATGGTCGTTTCCTATTGTTATCTTGGAGCAGTCACGTTTGAGGCTCTGGAAGTAAACCATGAGAAAGAAGTAAGTCTTTTAAACAAATATTTATATTATTTTAACCAGTACGCATGCTAAGTTTTAGTTTAAAGATTTACTTTTGTTTAATAGTCAAATGTTATTTACTCTTTTGGGATTATTTTGTAAGTGTATTATTTAAAAGAATAAAATATGTTAAATGTTACCGAAAAAATTTATACTTAATATTTCAAGGGTCCAGGTTAATATATATTTTATATATATATATATATATATATATATATATATATATATATATATAGTTTTATAGATACAATGTTACCGCTTCAAAAAATTTAAATAGGTTAAAAACTGCCCTTACATAAAGCAAAAATTATAAAAATTAAGTTGAACTTAAGCAGATTTAATTTTATGAAAACATCAGTGTGTGTTTAGTTATAAATATACCTGCAGTCACAACAAGAAACAAGAATACTGCAATGCCGCAAGCGCAATTTGCCCTAATTCAGTCAAACAACGATCGCGATTTTATTTTGTGGCTTTGCCCTACATAGGGATTGCTAGTCTATGCCGGCCTGATGAGCTCTAGAAGAGCGAAATCGCTATCGTCGTTTGCCTGCAATAAATCATTGCGCCTGCTGAATTTTAAAACACGTTCCAGATAGGGATCACGGTATCCTTGTTGTGACGCAGGTATTAATCCGGTTATGAACCATTTTTTTTATTTTGTAAAATGGAAATAGATTCCAAATAAAAGAGTACAAACGTAAAATTAATTTTTTTTAAATACGGATTTTTCAATATTTCATTAAATACTTTCGCGCAACGAAAACCGGGCAACATAGTGCGTGTGACTTTAGAAGTCTTTGGCAACCGGGAAAGTTGAAATTATGTCGCAACGTCAATTGTTAAACTCAATTTGAAGTTACCGGTTATCTAGGTTTTTCTTCTACTAATAAAGTTATCGAAAAGATAGATCGGCAAATTCACCAGAAAAAAGTTGCCTTCGGAGGGAAGGTAATAGAAGGAAATTTGCAAACAGCAAAATATGTTATTACTCTTATTAGGATCATTTTAACGTGAGCTTCAGAACTTTTATATTTTTTAGCGTTATCTGTTGAATTTTTTTAAATTTTGCTATTTAAAGTACTTGTGTTTTATAAAATATTGGACACGCAAGGAAACAAAAATCAAACTGAAAATTATTTTATGGCTATGTTCAAAGCGTTTTTAGTTTTTGCATTATATACTTTAAGGTAGAACTTCCTCAACGTGATATAAAATACGTTAGTAAGGTTTTACAAAACTATTATATAAATAATATTTCACTTTATTAGTCGAGGTATGTTAGGAAAAAACCTCACACCCCAGTCACGACGCGACGCTTGTATTTAAATGAGGTAAACGGGGATCTATTCTTAATGGTCTATTAATTTTTTTGGGCGCTCTAAAACAAATAAATGATAAAAATTAGATTATAGAGTTTTGCGGCTAAAAAGTAGCTTACAGATTTTTCAGGTCTTAGATTTCCAATAAAAGTTTAAAAATGTTTAGAAAGTAATTATAAAGTTATGAAAATCTTACTACAAATGAACAACACTTCAGCAAAAACACAGCAAAAAATCCATATTAAACTAAAGAAAACTATAAGTATGAATGTCGTATCTGAATTCATAGCAATTGTACAACAAACTGGCAACAGGCAGACAACCGGGTTATTGTAAATAATCAAGAAAACTTCGAGTTCTTTGACCTTCTTTTAGTTTTTGTCGATTTTGACCCGAAAGGACTGGTTTTTCATCAAAAACCGTTATAACCATTTGAGAAGTAGATTAAATTTTAAGACCTGAACGGTTAATTATTATAGCAAAATTTCATCATTTTCCGAAGAAACTATTTGTGTATTTATATATATATATATATATATATATATATATATATATATATATATATATATATATATATATATATATATATATATATATATATATATATATATATATATATATATATATATATATATATATATATATATATATATATATATATATATATATAGGATTTTCTTCGCCTCCTTACAAGTATATGGCGCCCTCACATCGACCAGAACAGATGAACTTAGAGAATTGTAACTTGAATTTTTGGAATGCCTATATTTCAGGGAACAAGTGCAAATCGAGAGGGGAAGCAATATCTCACTCTGATCATATACGGATATTTTTTTATGTTTGGTGCCTGTTAGACTCCTTGTAAAGTAAGGGCTTTTTGCCTCCAAGGTGCATAGAATTTTCAACCGTATGGGTAGGGTTTGCCTCTAAGAGACG
>JAUTXW010003857.1:0-64480 GCA_030620095.1 Kuschelorhynchus macadamiae | reverse complement strand
TTATGTTACTTATTTTGATCTTTAGAACAATAAATCCAAAAAATCGTTGATGTAGCTAAATTATAGTTTTCCTACTAAAAAATTAATTTGATTATAAATGTCTTTCTTAATCAAACTGTATTGTATATTTGCAAAAATAGTGGGGTCTAATAGTATGTATTTTGAGGCATTAGCTTTGTTTTAAAGCGTCTTTACTTTTTCTTATTTTAACACTTGGTGCTGTTTATAGGCGCTCACTTAAACAGTAGCTTCTTCATTAACGTAATTAAATAACAAATTAACGTAAATTAGGATCGTATAATTGAAAAAATTATGTTTTCGAAAATTAGAAGCTAGTTAAAATGTTCGATATTTTGGGCGCATTATTATGTCACACTCTGCGTAACAAGCGGTGACAGTATTACTACAAATCCATTTAAGCGTAATCTTAAAAAATACATTAATCTATTCAACGCAAACGAGTTTCTTTTTCTAAACCACGGTTTTTAATATAGAACCAAAAGCTTAATAATTCCATGCAGTAGTTAAGTTGTAATCAATAAATGATTACAAAATATTCAACTAGAAATAAAATATTTTGTTATTAATTTTCTATATCTATAACTTTATTAAGTTCGACACATAAGCGCTATCGGAATTCTCATTTTAAATATGTTTAAAATAAAAATGAATTTAAAATATTCTCAGAGAAACGATTAACTTTCATTGAGTACTGCAAAATCATACTCGTAAAAATCTTATATTACGCTGAATATATTTTTACCTAATACTACAAATCAGTTAATTGTCCCTGATTTCCAGTCTTGTATTCTGCACAGGCCTTGTGAGAAATAAAAGAGCGTTAATAAATCAAGACATCATACTTTATCACCGCAATTTGTCTCAATTTATCATTCATTAACGCAAGGGGTATTCGAGGATAATGATTATTCTATTTAACTTAATAGAACAACATTTCTCCTTTTATACAAACTTTTTTATATATATATATATATATATATATATATATATATATATATATATTTGTTTTTGTACGTTTTCTTGAACCGTAACTTTTATATATATTTTTTTGGTTTTTTATTTTCTACAAATACTTCGGAATACCAAAAACAAAAAAAAATAAGTATCTTTCTTTGCCATATGTTAATTGTTTATCAGAAAAGTTAAAAAATATATTCAAGCCTCATAACATTACAATCGCACATAAAGGATATCAACTATTAAAAAATAGTTTCAGTCAACTAAAATCAAAAATTCCCAAAAATAAAAAATCTCACGTAGTTTACGAAATCCCATGTCAAAATTGCAATGGCTTGTATATCGGTCAAACCAGTCAATATTTGAAAAATAGAATTAACAGCCACAAATACGACAAAAAAAAATAAGACCGCCCTTACTGACCACTGTCAAGAAAAAAATCATACTTTTACTATGAAAACACTAAGATATTAAGAACAGAAAATCATACAAAAAAGCCAGAGTTTTTGGAAATGATTGAAATTCAAAATAACCCGAACCCTTTAACTCATAAACCGAAATAAAACATCTTAGTAAAATATATTACAACATCCTAAAATAATAATATTTAAAAGGAATTCTAGTTTTGTATAGCAAATACCTTATAATCTAATTAAATATTTAAAAAAAAATTACAGAAGTCACCCATAGTAATAACAATAATAATCTCACATCGACATTCAGTCTGAAAATTTCTCTGTCCCATATATGTTTACTGTTTTTTTACTATTGTGGATTGTCATACTAAACGTCGTGTTAAATGTGTAATGACTAAAACTAATTTATGTTTTATGATAAATTATTCAGGAAATTATAGTTTATGATTGATTGTTCCTAGGTAAGTGAAAGTAAAAAATTATACAATACAGAACATGATTTAACAGTTAAAATTTTTTTAGTTTCTAACTTCAACGTATTCTGAAGAAGGTCAAAACAGGCCGAAACGTTAATAAATATATGAATAAGATCATAAACACATCTTGGAATGGAATATGCCTTATTGTCCATATCAGTAACTGAATAAACGTTTGACTTTTTCTAAATGGCTATCACGGATCTGGCCTATAGTTATAAAAATGTATACCAAATTTGTAGGTAAGAAACAAGCTGGGGTTGTATAGATAAATTTTTGATGAATTCTATATTTTTGGGCACTTTTTAGAGCGAAAATGTTATACAATTTGTTGTACTATAAGAGGAGAAGAAGAAGAAGGAAGTGAATAAAAAACTGAAGCATTTATTTAAAGCATATATGGGTAACCCCAAGACCGGATCCGGCCCTTCACCAGCTCCAATCCGACCCGCGAGAAATTCAAATAACGTGCAAAAAAATTAAAGATTTAGCACACATAGTTTATTTGTAATTATTATCAATCAACCTCGTGTTATTCAAATCATAAAGACGAAAATCGATAAATAATTTTATTAAGCGTACGCAATGGAACGCCACAGATCGATTCAAAATTAGTCGTTAGAAAGAGACAAACAGATAAACAGACGGGAATCCGCCCGATGACCGTGAAGCGCTCCGAGCGATGCGTTATAAATACCAGTCGGCTCTGAACGCTCGCATCGCATATTCGCGTACGATCGAGTCTCTCGATTCGAGAGTATTCTAGTTGCATACTGCGGGTAACATAAACCGCTCAACATGTGTGTCAACTCATTACTTCTTAACGACTGATAAGAAAAGATGCTGAAAATATTCAAGCAAATTCAGCTCAGAAGAAATCAGGATGTCTGTTTAAAAAAGCGGAAAGTGGACTGATATATGATACTTTTTTTATCATGCACAATGGTAAACCTATGTGTTTATTGTGCAATGCAAAGAATACAATATGAAACGGGATTACTCCAGCAAGCATTTCGCTTAATATAATTTACTTACGGTCCAGTTAAGAAAGGTTAAAATTTCAAAACTCGTTACCAATTTAGGGAAACAGCAACAAATGTTCCACTCACAAAGTTCAAGTCTAGACAGTGTTTTTAAAGCTAGTTTTATAGTTAGTTGCAAAATAGCGAAAACATCGAAGTCATTTGCTGAGGGAGAGTTTCTTAAAGAGTGCCTAGGAGATGTGCAGAACTTTTGTGCCCAGAAAAAAAGATAGAGTTTGAGAAAGTGAGCTTATCGCGACGTACTGTTGTTCGACGTATAAAATTGATGGCTAGTAATATCGAAAAAACATTGACTTTGTCTGATAAGATTGGCTGGTTTTCAAACATCATCGATTGCTTTGGATGAGAATAACGATTTATCTGAAACAACCCAGTTAGCTATTTTTATACAAGGTGTTGATGAATTTGTATTGACAGAGAAATTACTAGCTTTACGACCACTACATTAAGGGACCACTACTGGAAAAGATATTTTGGCGAGGTGCAAAGCACTTTTGAGCAATATGGCTCGCAGTGGTGTAAATTAGTGAATGGTCGGTTCACGAAAAAATTTTATCGGAATTCTGAAGGAAAGAGCAACCGCTATGAATGTGCAAGAATGTGATTTAATAATTCTGCATTGCATTATTTACCAACAAAACTTGTGCTCTAATTCCATTCAACTGAAGAACGTTATTGATGTGGTAGTAAGTATCAATTCCATTAGATCCCGCGGTCTTAACCATCACCAGTTTAAAAGATTTTTGAATGAACCCTCTTCAGAACACGATGATGTGACATACTATTGCGAAGTAAAGTGGCTAAGCAAAGGTAAGATTCTAAAAATATTTTATGATCTTAGAAAAGAAATAGCTGATTTAGTGGAAATGAAAGAGAAAACATGGTCGCAAATTGGTGACCCAACATGGCTTTGTGACTTGGCACTCCTGGTAGACATCACAGGGCACTTATACGACCTGAACTTGAAGTTTCAAAAACTTGCCCTTAGTTGGTACAGTCATCTTAAGGCTTTTCAAAACAATTCGCTTGTAAGAAACCAGTCACGAAAACATTGAATAAGAATAAAAGAACTGAAACTACTGTCAGAGTAATTCACTGATCGGTTTTCCGATTTTAAGAATATGGAGAGCACTTTCAATATTTTTCTAATCCTTGTAAGTTTTATGTGGAAGATGCTCCGCTTCCCCTACAAATGGAGTTGATCGAGCTTCAAAAAGACTCATATTTGAAGTCTAAATTTGATGTGGAACTAAACGAATTTTACAGAACCTACCTTTCCGAAGAAAAGTGTCCACAGCCGAGAGTTTTCGCACGAAAAATAATTTGTACATTCGGTAGCACGCATAAATGTGAGCAGCGTAGTACTCGGCTTACAGATGTTAATTTAGAAACACTTTGCGCCTATTTACTAGATTCTCAGCTCAAAGTCAGTCATTAATTTTCATTTGATTTTTCTGTCTGTTTTTGTTAATTTATTTTTTATGTGTTTGATCATACTATTATAATTATTAAATAAAAAATTAGTATATATTTATCTCTTTTTTAGTCACTACTTACTACTTATTTCTTACGTACGGCTCGCGACCTGGTTAAGTTCCAAAATACGCCCTCAGCTAAGCAAAGGTTGCCCATGCCTGATTTATAGGGCCAACGAAAACTTTACACCCTGATTTCCCGGCTTGAAAATGAAAATCTGGAAGAACGCTTGAATCCGCTAATTTTTTATTTGAGGGCGAATTATTTTTCATCTTTTCTCCCACTACCTGGGGGAGGACAACCCCCGAAATTTGAATAGGGGAGAGGGGTCGTATAATACCCATTTTTAAAGGTTTCATCAAGTTCTTTATGACCCTATAATTTCGCCATATTATTTTCAACCACAACGAAATGGCAGGTTGTTAAAATGTATTAGAGATTTGAAGGTCTAGATACAAATTAGACTTCATTTTATACGTTTTTGTGAAAAAATCGAGAAACTCGGACCCGTCGATTTCTGATTCGAGGGAAACAACTTGTCCGCTTTTTCATCACCGTAACTTCAACCCCCTAACGGAGGGAAGCACAGCCCCCTGCTTTTGTATAAGGGTGAGGGATGTTGCAATACATAATTTTGAAGATCTCACCGAATACTATCTGATCCTAAAATTTCGCGTCAAAATTTTCATGGATAATGAAATGAAAGCTAAAATACTGAAAGAGGCAATGTGGAATTTTCCTCGACGGATTATCAGACTGGCATTATTAACAGTATTAACATGACGTATTCCGTGGAGGAAATGGTGGGTATTATAAAATGTTTTTTTTTAAATAACGACTATGCGCGAGAAACAACGGCTTTTTTTAATGAACGCCATCCTGAAAAAATGTAGCCCTCGCGCAAGTATTGGAGAATAAATAAGACCATCATACGTACGGGGTGTTCAGTTATATTTTGAACTGGGTCTATCCGCTTTATTTCTCAAGATATCAAAAAATTTTACACACAAAAGTTTTAGGATTTGGTCTGAATCGTCAGAATTTGTTTTCAAAAAAAAACATATGAACATCGGAAATTGGGAAAATGAGCATAAGCTTTGTTATTTTAAATTTAAGACCCTGTATATTTTTAGTTTATTGAGAAGAGATTTTTCTCCTGATTCCAAAAATAAATGCTCACTGTAACCATTATCCCATAATTTTGAAAAAACGTGGAAAACTATCCGCTCTGGCTTAAGTATAGTAGAAATAATAGAAAGCTTTGGTTTCAGTTGTTTCTACTTCAAACTGGCCATTCTGTTACTCACCTATCAACTTGTTTTAAAATATTATGCGCTTTACCTTGGAAAAGTAATGGACGGCTTTTAATTCAACTGTTTTGCTTTTCGTATATGATCGTTCTGTCATTAACTCATATACCCACCTACTTGTCGAAAATAATAATACCTAATAACACTTGCTGACAAGATTTTTCTAACACAGGCCAGCTCATTATTTTGACGATGGAAATACCCCCAATAATAAAAAAAATATTCGGAAAGCCCTAATACGTTCCATTTTTTAATAGCCTAATTAGAACCTTTGGCGGGTAAACAATTTTATTTTAGGGCGGCTAAAATAGGTCCATTTTACAACGGAAAAATTACCGGTTGTTTACAACATAAGACGTAAAATAAACGTTAAACATCACTCTTCTATCGAGTTTCGAATTGAGTGGTGGTTTTCTGTGTGTTGATAAG
Organism: Kuschelorhynchus macadamiae; assembly: GCA_030620095.1. Taxonomy (NCBI): domain Eukaryota; kingdom Metazoa; phylum Arthropoda; class Insecta; order Coleoptera; family Curculionidae; genus Kuschelorhynchus; species Kuschelorhynchus macadamiae. The sequence continues at coordinate 58,352 of JAUTXW010003857.1, read as the reverse complement.
CAAGTGTATGTGAAGACGAGAATGTCGAGTCAAACGCGCCGAAGTTGCAAAATTTCTCCTGACAAATTTTATTATATTTGCGGAGAATTTCTAGTGAAATCACAAGCCAGGCCATTTTCCGAAACTGTAAAAAGAGCCTACTTTAAATATTTTGGTGTGTTAATTGGGGATCAAAATAAGCGATGGGCTCCCCATGTGACCTGTTCCTCATAATGCAAATTTACCAGTGCCGATTGCGCCTTTGAATTGGCAAGTTATTGATTTGGGAGATAATGGAGATAATGCATCAACAGGCAGCTCAGAAGAACAGTGCACCGATCCCACTTTTACCACAGGTCCCAGTTCCGGCGAGCCACATTTGATTGTTCAAAGTGAATTAAATAATTTAGTACGTGATTTGAGGTTATCCAAGCAACAGTCAGAACTTGTGGGTTCTCCACAGTGACAATATGCTGTTTGATGACAATTGTGTTCAGCAGGTTTGTAAATTCGATTTATTTTAAAACAATATTAATTTCACTATCAGAAAAGTTTTCAAGGGGTAAACTTACTGTACTTAAGCTGGACATCCGATATTACCACTGGAATTCCAGTACTAGATTGCCGGCACTTCCACTGGACTTCCAGTATTTCCGTAGGAAGTTCTGAACTTCCACAAAAATAGAAAATAAATACCTATGCTAGACAAAAAATAATAATAAAAAATATTTACAGCCAGTTGTCTATTGTAGGCTTTACGCAGTTAGTTAAACAAAAGTAAGGAACTATAATTTTTTTACTATAATTAAACCATTTTGAGTTGTGAAGGATATATCAACACAACGTATTAATATACATTATATCTGAATGACTTGAAATTTTGATCAAAGATTAAGAGTCCAATGGTGATGATCTGATAATATTATCGTAAAAATCCAATACAGCGAAACAAAATGGCGGCCTGGTGAAATGTTAAAAAAATTAATATTAAAATGCTATTTATCCGATTTATCTCAAATTTTGCAACAAGTATTAAGGAATGGAACCAAAGAAACAAAAATTACGAATTTCAGAAAAAGAAATGCTATGTTTTCTGAATTCTACAGTATGGAAAATTCGTTGTGGCGCGTGTACTGATATAGACAGTATAATGCAGGAACTCCGTGAGTGGCGCTTATTCATAAACTCATCTAAATATAGCTTAAAAGCTGTGTTATTGCATAATGGAAATTTAAAACCCTCTATACCCGTTGCCCATTCAGTTGCATTGACAGAAAATTATGAAAATATGCGGACGATTTTGGATAAAATAAACTAAAATAGGTATAAATGGCAGATATGTGGGGACTTAAAAGTTATAGCGATTTTAGTGGGACTTCAGGGGGGATTTACAAAATATTGCTGTTTTCTTTGTTTATGGGACAGTCGTGCAATAAATCAGCATTATTTAACAAAAATTTGGCCAGAGAGAACCGAGATCTCAAAATGTTAAATTTATACCTCTTCTTGATCCCAAAAATGTCCTTTTGCCTCCTCTTCACATTAAACTTGGGCTGACGAAAAACTTTGTGAAGGCTTTGAATAAAGATGGTGATGGATTTAAACACCTAAGACAAGTCTTTCCCCAGTTAAGTGATGCCAAATTAAAAGAATGCATTTTTATTTATCAGAAAATTGCTGGACGATGTAAATTTTACGGAAAAGCATAGAATTAATTTGTTAATGTAGAAAGAGGATTTTTAGGCAACAATATGGATGAAAATTATCAACAATTAGTTAATGAAGTCTTAGATGCTCATAAAGCGCTTGGTGCCAGAATGTCATTAAAAATTCACTTCCTCCATTCCCATCTGTCATTTTTTCCTAGAAATTTGAGAGGTGTTAGTGACGAGCAGGGTGAAAGGTTTCACCAAGATATCAGAACAATGGAAATTCGGTACCAAAGACGATGGGATCCAGCCATGATGGGTGACTACTGTTGATTTTTGAAGAGAGAAGATAGGATACCTCATAAACGGAAAAAATAAAGTTTAAATAGTGATTTAAGTTAATATTTTTCTCGTTTGCTTTTCTCTTAGATGTATGGTATGTTTAATAGACGAAAACTGTAAACATAGTCAATAAACAGGGTTAAGAATTTTCTGAAATAATTTTTTCTATAGATATTAAGTATCGTAACATTCGGTATGGTTCTACAACTCTAACAAGAAAACCCTGCGTGCTACAACTTTCTATTTGTCATTTTCGTATTTGGATAGGTCCATTCTATTAGATTATGCTATTCTAATTTGCGTTTTTTCAAAATTGTGGGATAATGGTTACATTTTTAAATGTGTTCAGATTATTTGTTGCGTTTAAATTGACAAAGAAAAATCTTTTTTGGCTTTTTCGCAACTGAATAAAAATATTTAACTTTAAATTGATTGAAGCAAATTTCATAAAATTACATATCTCAACATGTAGGCTAGTCTATCTACGGAATGTTTCGATACATAATAAATGCTTGCTTAAATAATATTGTTTTATGTATCGAAACATTCCGTAGACAGATTAGTCTAAAACAATATTATTTAAGCAAGCATTTATTATGTAAAACATTCCGTAGACAGACTAGTCTACATGTTGAGATATGTAATTTTATTAAATATTTGCTTCAATCAATTTAAAGTTAAATATTTTTATTCAGTTGCGAAAAAGCCAAAAAAGATTTTTCTTTGTCAATAATGGTTACAGGGAGCATAGACAAACCACATATTTTCGGAATCAGGAGAAAAAGCTCTTTTTAAGAAACTAAAAATATACAGGGTGTTCCATTTAAAATAACAAAGGTGATGCTCATTTTCCCAATTTGCTATGTTCAAATCTTTTTTTTTGATAACAAATTCTGACGATTCAGACTAAATCCTAAAACTTTTGTGTGTAAAATTTTTTGATATCTTCAGAAATAAAGCGTATAGACCCCGTTCAAAATATAACCGAACACCCTGTACATCATTTTTCAACAAGATGGCGCACCATCTTATTTCCTACACCCTGTGCAACAATTTTTAGATGAAAATTTTCCTTAAAGCTGTAGCTGAAGAAGGGGAGATATTGAGGTGCCACCCAGGTTACCTGATCTGAATCCAATGGACTTTTTTCAATTCGGTCACCTGAAACCTAAGATTTTTGCTGCTAAGCCCGGATCACTGGATGATTTGCAAAACCGTGTAACTAATGAATGCCACCAAATTACACCTAAAATGTTACGTAATGTACGGGAACGTTTTGGACACAACTTATTTTATTGCGTGGAAGTAATAAATTGATTACAAAAGTAAGCAGTCTCTGTGTTGGTTATTGTGCATTACAGTGCTTCTTTCACTATTTTAGCTTCCATTTAGTTATCGATGAAAATTTTGACGCGAAATTCTAGGGTCAGCATTCAATGAGGTCTTTAAAATCAGCTATCGCAAAACCCCTTGCCCCTATTTAAAACCAGTGGGTTGTGCTTCCCCCGTTAGGGAGTTGTAGTTACGTGGATAAAAAAACAAGTGGTCCCCCTCGAATCAAAAATAGACGGGTCCGAGAGTTCTTCGATTTTTTTCACAAAAACATAAGAACCGAAGACTAATTTGTATCCAGACAAACATATCTCTAGCAAATTTTAACAAGCTGTCATTTCGTTGTCGTTGAAAATAACAAGGCCAAATTATAAGGTCATAACGACCTCTATGTTACCTTTAAAAAGAGGTATGGCATGACCCCACTCCCTTATTCAAATTTCGGAGGTTGTTCTCCTCCCAGCTAGCAGGAGCTACGAGGATAAAAAAGCTGAAAAATAGTTCCCTATCAAAAAAATCGGAAAATCGGAGTGAAAAATTTTCGTTGTCCCAACTTGTATGTATACTGTAAATTCTTAAATGTTTTGAATTCTCACATTTTTTTACTATGTAAAATAATAATATTTGGGATATGTGGAACCTATTCTAAAGCAAAACCTAAAACGCACCAAACTCATGTCTCTGTTAGTTTATTGGATGAGCCCAACACCACCTTGTACTACGAAACGCAAATGCTTTTGTAAAAGCAAGTAATATTTAATTATTTCCTCATATTCATCACTTCTGATAGATTATCTACATTTTAGGAAAATGACACACTCAACTGATACGATCGACTTTGTAACAAGTATGGTGCTCACATAACTTTGACTTAACACATCATGTTTGCATTGTCACGTGATGTATTAACACGTGGTAAACGTAATGTGTTAATAGTGTTTCCGTTGCTATATTGTTTAATTTTTATTCGACGACCACTTGTACTTTTTTAAAAATAATCCCTTATCTCTTTTTAAAGAATTTTCGTAATACTTTTTATTTAAATTTTGTGCGCATAAGTTACTAAATGTATCCATTAAATGTTTTATTAAATTGAGTTGAATAAAAATTAATAAAACCCAAAAATATACCAGTCATTATCCAGCGACATTACATATTGAAAACCCCCATATTTTCTTTTTAAATGTGTTCAGATTATTTGTTGCGTTTAGATTGACAAACAAAAATCTTTTTTGGCTTTTTCGCAACTGAATAAAAACATTTAACTTTAAATTAATTGAAGCAAATATTTAATAAAATTACATACTTCAACATGTAGACTAGTCTGTCTACGAAATGTTTCGATACATAATATAAACAATGATGAGTCCCGATAGGATGAAAGTATTTGTACATCTACTATGTGTCTATAGAAACTTAAGGTAAATGACAACATTTCTTATGCTTGTTTAAATAATATTGTTTATATTATGCATCGAAACATTCCATAAACAGACTAGTCTACATGTTGAGGTATGTAATTTTATTAAATATTTGCTTCAATTAATTTAAAGTTAAATATTTTTATTCAGTTCCGAAAAAGCCAAAAAAGATTTTTGTTTGTCAATCTAAACGCAACAAATAATCGGAACACATTTAAAAATAACATTATAGATGGCTGCAAACTATAACTTTTTTCATATCTAGGTTCCATGTCAAACAAACTGACACATTTTAAAATTTTGAAATGAATTTTTATTCTATTGTTTAATGTTTCTCTCTTGCGATCGGCGCACTGATGAGTCCCGATAGGATGAAAGTATTTGTACAACTACTATGTGTCTATAAAAAGTAAAGGTAAATGACATAATTTCTTATGCTTGTTTAAATAATATTGTTTATATTATGTATCGAAACATTCCGTAGACAGACTAGTCTATATGTTAAGGTATCTAATTTTATTAAATATTTGCTTCAATTAATTTAAAGTTAAATATTTTTATTCAGTTGCGAAAAAGCCAAAAATGTTTTCACCCATAGTTTCTGGTCTGATTTCAAAAATTTTAACAGCTCTCTGAATTGTAAAAACGTTGTTCTGTCGAGTCATTTTCATATTTAAATTTAACATATAACCCTGAACTAGACACTTTTGATGGCTAATTTGTGAAAACTGGATTTTCTAGCCAGAAATATGTTTCAAATTGATGAAAAACGATTGTTGTAATTATAGGAAGTACGACGTTTTGAAGAGCCTTGAAGTCGACAGTGTATTATATAAACACATAAAAATATTCTCGTTACTATTAGCATGCCAACGGCGCAACATAAATAGTGCAGTAACATTAACACAATTGAACGAGTATATTGACCCATCAATGTATGGTACCATCCACACTATGGACACAAAGTATTTATCTATTGTACATGTATCCAGATTTCGATGGTTTTACAAGATATCTCGGTTATTTGGAAAGATAGAGGGTTGCGGTTTTCACATCACGTTGCTACTTTTTTGTGAAACGAATGATGCCGCCGTTAAAATTTTTATAGCCCGCTTTGTTTCTAAGATACAGGATGAAATTTAAAATATACCTTTGGGACCCCCCTCGTATCTTGGTTATCCTTTTACTTATTAGAAAAGTAAAAAGTAGTTCTAAGTTAGTTTTTTAGGTAGTAGTAGTGTATTTTGATTTTTGCGGTTGGCGGTCATTTTTAAGATAAGACCCAAAATTAAGTTTTTTTAAATAGCAGTCCCTATTTATTTTTAAATATTCTGTTTTTGTTCTTAAGAACTTTTCAAAAAAAAATTGGTAAATTTCCTTTACCCGGAACTTTCCTCGTTATGATTTTTTTCCGTTTGTTAGGAATAGCGAAATGTGACCCGGTTTAGTTTAGTCCATAGTCAAGGTAGATATGTGTTTACTGTCTTTCCATTTATAATTGCGCGCTATTTTGTTCCATAATAGGTATTCGATTCCTACCAATAATTTACCATTTTCTTTCTACCTATGCCAAACACACAAATTTAATAAGTAGTTTTTACATTGACACATACGCCATTTTGTTATGTCATGTTGAATTCGAACCAGTTTATACCATTTAATTTTTCTGCAAAATTTAAAGTCAATTGAACAAGATTTTTTACGTTAATTTTTTAAAAATTTAATTTGGCCGCCATTTCGTTTCGCCATCTTAAATTGAACCCATACTAGCGTAGTAGCTAAAGACTGATAATATGAGTTTCATGCAAGATATAGAATCTACATATGTGTCCTGAGAATGCAAAGTATATATAATCAATATATAATGTGTCTTGAGGATGCAATAATAAAGTTGCAAAACGTCGACTGTTTTAAAAATAGACTTTTTGTTATTTTTACTGGATCCCTAACCCCAAATAATACACCACTCTAACATAACAATAGACGGATTTTTAACGAAAATATTTAGAAACTTAAAATCTGGGAAATATATGCGGAACAAAAAAAATGATAATATGGGTTTCATGCAGAATATATGATCTATATGTGTCCTGAAGATGCAACAATAAAGTTGCGAAACATGGAGAATTTAAAAAACTTTTAACTCCAGATAATACATCACTCAAATAAAAGTTTTTTAACCTTGTTCCGCCATATTGGATTTTTAACAAAACAAATTATAAGTCAATCGAATAAGTAGTATTTAAGCTATTCCGCGAACTGACATGTTTTTTGGCATCTAGGGGCGCTAAAACGTGAAAATATTTAAATCATGAGAGGGTGATTTTCTTCACGATTACAAACATTTTATTTGGCCGCCATTTTGTTCGACCATCCTGAATTAGTATCACAATTTTGCTATTTGATCCCTATACCATAATTAGCTATGGCACATAATTTGAAATCAACCCATTAAATAGTTTTTCAGACTGCATTTTTAAATATTTTGTTCCGTCAACTTGGATTTGTACCAAAATGCTACCAGTTGATTCCAACATAATATTTGATGTTTTTGCAAAATGTGTGATAAATTGGATGAGTATCTTTTTAATAATAATTATTTTAACATTTCACTAATTCGCCATCTTGTTTCGCCATATTAGAGTTTCACCGAAATCTTACCAGGTCATTTCTATACGACCCTTAATTTTTAACCAAAATTGGAAGTCAATCGGGTAAGTAGTTTTTTAGCTATGCCGCGAACGGACAGACAGACGGGCGGAATTGAGAAAATATGTTTTTCGTCATCTAGCAGGGGCCTGCGGTGAAATTTTAAGAAAGGGAAGCTATTTTTAGAAACTTACCTATTTGTAATGTAATTCGATTTTTCGATCATTTTTTGCAAATTTGTCAATGACGTCATCATAAAAACGTGGATTCTCCGACATATTTTGGAGAAGTTTATTTTCAATGGACAACAGAGATGTATGTGAAAGTCTCTCCTGCCCCGTTAAATTTCTCACGAAATATTTTTTACGTTTAAGTGTTGAAAAATTACGTTCTACTGATGAACTTTTGGCAGGTATTGTCAATACTAATTCACACAATTTCGACACTTCGGTGTAGGCATTTTCCAGCTCCTTGTCTTTTAAAAATTGCATTAGTTCCTCAGCGTTATTTTTTGCGCTAATGTCATCAGTTTCGTAAATCATTTTAGTTCAGATCGCAGTAACATTCGGTCGAAGAACTGGCCATAATGAAGAAGAAGAGATTTAAACGCATCATCTGGAAAAGTTTTTCCTTTAAATGCATCAAAATTGCAGAGCTCGAGGAATTTAAAATCATTTAAACCGTTAAATCTATAGTTTATTTGTTGCTGAATTTGATCGATTAGTTCATAAAACAGGCGTCTGTATGATGTTTGAACATCTCCCACCTTGTCTGTTCGAAGATGCTTGGCTTGGCTCTACATTTAACGTCATCGTTTTCTCCCAAAATAGGTCAAATCATCTCTTTTTTCGGCTTAACATGGACTTAAAATCATCCACTTTTTTTAGGCAAAAAGCAATATCATTTGTTTTAGTTTGTAAACATTGTCCGAGAATGGAAATATTTCTGAAAATATATTCAACAAATAATTAAAATTAAAATCTCATTTCAAACAGTCTAAAATCCCCCTCGAACTATTTATGGCTTCTGAGTCCCACGTTTCATTATTTTCTATTATATTCTCAAATAGCTCAATCAGTAATTCACGATTTTCAGATACTGGTAACACAAGTCTTCCATTATAGTTCCACCCAGTAGGAGCTACTTTGGGCAATCGTTTGTGGACAATGGAGTCCAAAGCTTGTGTACGTTCTGTTGACTTGGAAAAAAAAGCAGCCATGCTACTTAAAGTAACGAAAAATACTTTACACTCTTTAATGTGATTGATGGACTGCGATAAAATTAAATTTAATTTATGAGCAAAACAATGGACAAACACAGCACTCTGGAAAGTTTCTCGAACTTTAGCTTGCAGACCCCCTAATTGTCCTGCCATCACTGCAACTCCATTATAGCTTTGAGCAACTAATTTTTTCTCTCCATTAATGTCTTTAGTAACGTTATAAACTACGGTATGTAATGCACCTGCTGTACGATTTTCGGACACAGTCTTAAAACCTAAAAATCGCTCTTGAATACTTCCGTCTGTTTCAACGTAGCGTATTTCTATAGCAAGAACAATAGCAATGAACCGCGCCTCGCCAATCTTCTGTCTAATTCTTTTTAGAATAATGGTTGCAACAGCGGAAATTAAATCATTCTGGATACGATTCGACGTTCCGCGAAAAACGCTAGACTGCTCTAAATGATTTTTTAAGCAATCGTCATATTTAGCCATTAAACTAAGTAAATCTTGAAAATTTCTTCTATTTGAAAAAACCCTTGTTTCGTCATGACCTCCAAATCCCAATTCGAGCTGTCCGAGAAAACAAACAACATCGATAAGTCTTCTTAATATTTGCCTATTTTTATCGACTAGTTCATTGGGTTGGCGGTGAATAATTTTCCAACTGTTCAATTTTCGTTTTGCCGAAAATTTTTTCTTTTATGACGGCCTGCGAATGCGCTTTGGACATAAGTGTCTTTTTACAGCTTTATGGAAATTGTTTAAATCGGAAAAACCAGTTTTATTCCAGAGACCTTTTTCATTTTCAAAAAGTAAACATGGCCAACAAAATAATTTCCTTATATTTTCACACCCTGTTAGCCATTTAAATTGTTCGTATTGTTTTTCCGGATAAAAATGTCTAACACAGTTTTTCATTTTTGTGCTAAAAATTCTTCATAGGCGGTTTTGTCCTTCCTTTATAAATTATTTGAATCTTATCAGCGAAGTTTAATGTTGAAAATCCCTTTATTATTAAGACACACACCACACATTTACACACACTCTTCTTACTAAATTTCCCAACATTTTCAATGTTATTACCAACAGTCGAAGTTAACGGTATTTGCATATCCACGTCCGTATTATTGTCTTCCATATCGCACCATGCATGACGCGACGTACGTATCACACAACATACGGATAGCCGTTGAAACAAAAAATCTACTCCAACGATAGCTTCCGCCACCTTAAAGCACGCGACTGAAATGCAAAAATTGCAAACAGCCGGTGTAAAGTCCAATAACCTCTGGCTCGATTCACAGGAAAACAAGCATACAGGACTTGGCTGCAGAGAAGCTAGCGGACAGCATAGCTTCTATTCGATATTTTATTGTGGCTGGGTCGGAGTCAAGGCCGTATTTATTATGGGCTTGATAATTAAGATAATATTTTAGCATTTTTAATTTAACTAAATTAATGGTTTCCTATTTTAAAAATTACATTTTAGAAGATGTTTTGTAATTTTTTTGGGGGAAGCACTGCTTCCCTTGCTTCCATGGACTGCACGCCCCTGTCATCTAGGTTCCCTAAAACGTGAAAATGTGAAAAAATCTGAGGGTGATTTTTTCACGATTACAATATTTCCCTTTAACGTTTATTTTTAGTATTAACTGCAATATTAGCACTTTATATAAAAAAAAATCTTAGTAGGCCCAGGCGGATTTGAAGTTTCACTTTTTAATACCCGCTTATTAGCAACTTAAATTATTTACAACTATTATAGTACCTACTAATTGAATTAAAATACTAAAAACCTAACGAAAAACTAAAAATAATTATATAATAATAATAAAACATATAAAAACTAATCTAAAAGTATTAATAAACAAATTTTTAATAAATATCGTTCAAATGTTGACCGCCATATCTTAAACAAGTTTCGAACATAGTGCTTATTTGCCTCAAGATATTCAAAATAATAAATGGCCGCCGCTGTAATTCTTTGAAAGCCTCTTTAGTAGCATCAACTCTTCTATTGTTTGATAGTGTCTAGTATAAATTCTGTTTTGAAGGTATCCCCACAAAAAGAAATCCATAACAGATTAATCAGGTGACCTAGGTGGCCATTTTACAGGTCCATTGGTTCGAATCTAGTGGCCTGGAAAGTTTGCGTCTAGATAGTCTCTCACTATTTGAGCATTATGACGGGGAGCTCCGTCTTGCTGCAAATACAGATCATTGAGTCGCACTAAAGGAACATTTTCGGTTATTTCAGGCACAACTATTTCCAAAATCTCTCTAAGTATTTAATTGCAGTAATAGACGATTTTGCTTCCAAGAATCAAGAATGAAACATTAAATCCAAACCTGCCTTGCCTTTCACGTAGAAATATAACATGCTTATTTTCCTGAGACCAAACCCTATCATTATGCCGGGTAATTAGTAAACAACTCGGTTGTCTGCAGAGAACTGATGAATTTGGATTAAATATTTTTGTCTCCATTCCACTAGCCGTTGGGTCTCTCCATTGCAAATAAGCTTGTCAATTTTTTTAAATCAAAATCCAATTTTATGCATGCATCGGCTCAACGTTTCGCGACAAGCAGTGAATTGAGCATTTGCTATTAACTTTTAACTACTTAAGATCATACATCTCATACACTTCCCCTCGAATTAATTCTGCATCACCATTCCCAAATAATTTCATTGTGCCTTTGTCAGATCTGTTCTTCCTCTCCAGTGAATTGTCTGGGTCAAGGAATCGGTTTAAAGCTTTGCTTTAGTATGTGAGTTATTATTGACGGATATGCTGTAGTCTTGAAGAAAACAGAGATAACAAAAATATTTTAAAAATAATCAAAATGGCCGCCGGCCAAGAGCTGACTTCGAAATATTAAAAAAAATGGGTTAGGTGTATTTTGGAGTACATTCCAAAACTAAATTGTATGGAGCTGCGATCTGTTAAAATATTTTTGTTTCCTTCGCATATTTTGAGCATTTATAATTAAAAATTACTAATAAAACAGAAGAATGGGTTTTATTTGTAACAATTTAATTTTTCAAATTAAGTTTTTTTACGTTTTTAGAAAAAGAAAAATGTTGCCCCTTATTGATATTGTTATAGGGTAAAAATCGTTTTTAAGTCGTTTATCGATAGAACCGTTTTACCCCTTCATACTGCAGATTAAATGTTTAAAAAAATTTTTAAGTTAATAATTTGAGTGTTGAAACAAAATAATAATTTTTTATTTGGAGATTCAGAAATTTTTAAAACTACCTATTTAATGTGATTGACCGAATTAATTAGAGTGATTATTTTATTAGATACATCTAAGAAACAATATATATATATATATATATATATATATATATATATATATATATATATATATGTAGAATAGCAGAAATATATAATTTCTACAGGTGCAAAACGGCCTACAAGAAGAATTGCTTTCGAATATGTCACAGGGTACCCTCCTGCGATCATGATTTCTGGGCCTTTACCCTCATCAGGCAGGCTTGTACCCAGGGAGATCTGAAATAACAGATTGCTCGATATGACAAAATCGAAACGTCTATCATACTGAAACAGTACTACATGCTAAGTATAACACTTAGCGCCACCTATTGGGGCTCCGGTGGTTTCCGGCTGCAATCCCATAGGAATTTGGCAAAGTATGCACTAGCACCATCATACGGAGAGTAGATACTAAAATCAATAAAAATGCGCTTTCACACACCTTTATCAAAAGTTCTTGGCCGGAAAAGATATATGTAGAATAGCAGAAATATATAATTTCTGCAGGTGCAAAACGGCCTACAAAAAGAATTGCTTTCGATTATGTCACAGGGTACCCTCCTCCTAATTTGAAATCATGATCGCTGGAGGGTACCCTGCACAGTGGTTCCTCTTATATGGTCGATGGTGTCAAAAATATAAAAAACTGGAAATTAGAAAAACAATTGCTTTTAAAATATGTTTTAGCCCAACCCGTATAAAAAAATATGTTTCTTTAAAAAAATGTGTCCGTATGTATACAGGGTGATTCATTATAAATATTCCCAATTTCACATTTTTGCTTTTAATTTTAGCACAGAAAATCAAAACTATATCTCGGGTTTCTGTGATTTAGAATTTATAAATAGAATAGTTATTGGATTTAGTAAGTAGGGTTTGGCGTAGGTACGATTTTTTTATGTATACATGGTGCTCCAAAAATATGATCAACATTTTTTTTTAAATGAAATATTCCATATTTGAACTAATTTCGATTTTAATAAAAATAGACATACTTAACATTATTAGGGCCTTATTCAAAATAAAATTATCAAAAATTATATGTATTAGAAATACACACATGGAAAAAAGTTAGGGATAATGAAAAAAAAAGTCCACCTTTTTTAGTAATCCAAATATCATAAATGAGCCTTCTTTGAAGTTTAAACTCATAGGAATTACCTGGAAAAGAATAACGTAGCCATAATACGTTGTAGTCAAAAGCAACTTATTTACACATTTTTTACGAAGTTAATACATTATTAATTTAATGAGTAGATGATTGTAGAACCTACATTATTTTTTTTCCAAAATGTAAAACCCAATTTAATATTTTAAATTAGAAATCATCACTAACTAAAGTTAACAAATACTTTAAAACTTAACAAATTCGTGTATTATAAAAGAGAAAAAAGTTTGAAAAGACTACTTTCTGGTGCAACCCTCAGTATAAAAAGTAATGAATAAATTTTAATTCTTTAATAGATTTTTATATATACATACCTTGAACTTTATATTCCATTATCACGGATTTAACTAAACACACTAAGAATAATATTATATAGCAAACACAACTGCAATATAAAAAATGGCAAAAAACGTAATTACCGACTGTTAATATAACTGTCACATTTGACAGACAACATAATATTAATATTGTTACTCAGGCAACATCCATTGTTTTCAACGCATACTTCGTAGTTTTTTCTACATAGATTAGGTCACAGTGACAACAAATATGAATGTTGTTTTTTATATTTTTGTCACATGAAGGAACCCACTGTGCCCTGTGACATTTTACCTTGATATACTCGTAAAACAATTCTCTTGCAGCACATCGGTAAATGGCATTTTGTTTTTTGCTCGTTTATTTCTTCAATTCCGTCGTCGGATTCACTGTTTTCAACCCACGGTCCAAACATTTTAAAAATTACTAATAACACCTTATAGAAAGAGTGTTATTCTAAAAATAAATAACACCAGTGAGCACCGCTAACGCGAGAGTTTAAATGATTTAATAATGAAAACAAAATTCCGACCTGTACTGAGAAACGCTAGCAAACCAGACCTTAATTGCTATATTGGAGGTAAAATATGACCTAATCGTTATGAGCCCGGCTCCTTCATGACCATTTATCGTGTGTCGGACTATACAGATCTATTACACAGGGTAACAAAATGAAAACAAGAATTTGGTGCCGGAAATCTAACATCTGATTTTAGATGTTTTTAATGTGCTGATTCCAAAAATGCCACCAGATTTTTTCTATCAGCTCTAGTTTTTGAGATACAGGTTACAGGTTAATTGATATTTTTTTCTGATAAAGGACAACAAATAAAGAGATAAATATGTACTTAATCGTCAAAATAGAAATTTCACAAAATCTAATTAACCAAATGGATACCTGGAATTGTCCCTGACCCAATGTTCCTATACTAGGAACTACTCAATACAGAGCTCTTCATTACTTTTATACCTGTAATTGCCTATGACTGGATCCTTCTATACCTGCTTGGCTGTTCTCGATTTAGTATATTACTGAGTTTTCCCAAGTAAATTTTGGTCGTTTTGTAGTATCAAGACACTAAACTGAAACAATGGCATCCACATGCAGACGTACCTGTGTAAATCATCCCGTATAGTAGGGTCCGATAACTTTTTGACCTGACCCTGTATACTAATTCCGAAGACGGAATTAAGTTCTACGGGAAAAGTTATATACGAAACAGTTTTTACATTTTCGATAGGGTATCTGATAGTTGAGATACGAGGGGTACTTGAAAATGCAACATTTTCAATGTAGCCCTGTATCTTAAAAACAAAAAGGGCTATGATAATTTTGTTAACGGCATCTTTACTTCTACGAAAAAGTAGCAATATTGAAGATACCACCCAAAAGTACCCAAAATGGGTACAAGCTCTACAAGCATATTGGATTTTTACCATAATATTACCAGGTGGTCTTCATATGACTATTAATTTTTGACTAAAATTTGAAGTTATCAGTTATAAGTAATTTTTATGCTAAGCCGCGAACTGACAGATAGAAAAACCGACAGGCGGAATTGATAAAACATATTTTTTGGCATCTAGGGATACTAAAACGTGAAGATATGTGAAAACTGAGGGGGTGATTTTTTTCACGATTACAAATATTTTATTTGTCCGCTATTTTGTTCCGTCATCTTGAATCAATACCATAGTTTTACTAGTTTATTTCTATACCGCGATTAGTTATAGCACATAATTTGAAATCAGTCCATTAAGTAGTTTTTTCAGGCTGAATTTTCAAATATTTCATTGAGCCACCATTTTGTTCTACTATCTTAGATTTGTATCAAAATTTTACGAGCTGATTCCTACATAGTGATGACGCGAAACGAGGCAATATTAACATATTGATGCTTGGATATGTTTGATCTTTGGCTTATTTCTTAATTTAGAATTGGTAAAATTCAAAAGTCATATTATACTTCATCAAATGTTAATAACTTTTCCTAACCCCTTTTTGATAACCATTTTGTATACTTACTTGATAATCTAAAATTGTCTTGATAAATCCTAAAAGGATTTGTTTATAATTTTCTTCTCTTGAAGCAGAAAGTAGAAGCTCCTTGGCTCTTAACATTCAAATATTTTGGTAAGAGGTACCGTTTTGTAAATATTGGATAATAAAATTTTCTTTAATTTCTTTCAAAAACAGGAATGTAAGCAGAAAATTCGAATCTTTAGAATATAATTTTTATGTAACTTAAAAATTAAGATATCCGAATTTAAAAAAAAGCGTTTTGTAGGTGAAGGGTGTAGCTATAGATAATCAGAGGCGCAGTTTTTTTCTTTCGAAATTCTACCTTTGGTCAGATGGCACATTTGACCTGACATAATTTGCCAATTGAACTATATATCGCAAGCTTGCCTATATAGATTTACATATGTAAGAGTACACGCAGTATGTTAAATAATTTCGTGCATATACGTAATTTTTGGGCCACTTCAAAGTTACAAATCAAAAATTTCGTTGTATAAAAAAAACTTTAATGTTGTCCTATCTTCGTTATTTATTGTTTAATTTCCTTGTAATTAGATAGATAATAGATACTAGAATCATTCAAAAAAAAGTTCTGTAAGTGGGGTCAAAAACTTCCTAATACCACAGTATCGGATACTGTGCTAATACTTTGTCAGTTATAGGTCAATAAAGAAATTAATCTAACCAAATGCAGAACTTTGGGTATTTTTTTGCTCTCTTGTTATCAATACCAATTTCCGTAAAAATGAATCTATCCTATTCAAAATTCATAATGAAATTAGTTTTCGAAGATTTAAAAAATTCGAATTTTCCTCCTGTTGTGTTTTTTTTAACGAAATTCAGATAAAAAAACAGAATAGGGTCAAAAAAAATCATGGCGCGCACAAGTAAGGTTAGGGGACTTCTGATATGTTGTTCAACACATTTCAGAGCAGCTGTACCAATTTTCAACTCAACCATATATTTTTTGTCAGGTTTTCCTGGCATTTTGATTAAATCCTCTGGCCTAATTTCTGATGAAGTATCAATAAAATTTAAAAATTCCATAAAATAACCAACACAGGAAGGCAGAAAACAATTTTTACCCATCCAAGTAGCTCGGCTTATTAGACTGATTGCTTAAATTGCTTTCCTTGCTCTTTTAAACACCAAAACAAAAAAAAAAGTGGGCCAATTTTGGCTATTAGAGTCGCGTACAAGTAGATGTTTTTAAGGATTTACTTTTTTAAGGTAAAGTATTTTATCTTTGCTGCACATTGGGGGGCTAGTGGGGGAAGGGGCAGAAATTCCATAAGTGGAGCCGCGGCCTCCCCTGGTCCCTGCCTATTTACGTTCCTGCTTTGAAATCCTCTGCGTACGACTAGTCTTATGTGGAGCACAGTTTGAGAACGCCTGCTTTATTATTTTTGTAAGGCAATTGAAGGTATTCTCATGAAGATCAATAAACTAATCTTGTGGCAGAATTTCTCTAGGATACCTATACCCCGGGAGAAAAATTAAGGGCAATTAAATGTATGAATGTGATTTTTTTTTAAATATTGAAATATTTCTTCTTATTTAGAGAGGAAGGCAAACATAAACGTCAAAAAATTATTTTATTAAAGCGGAAATTTTGTGAACTTAGTGATCAAACAAAAAATAGAATACATTTTCAAGGGACTAACATCCAGGTAGGTACGATAGATGTAGCAATACTTGCTAGTGTTTATAGCTAAAATTTCATGTTCAGTCAACATATTTATTTGACCATTATGCGAATAGATTAATATATTTAAAGTAGAGACGAGACGAGACAAGGCCCTGATCTCTCAACCATAATTTCGAGACGAGACGAGTCGAGATTAGCCAAAGTCTCGTCTCATTTCATCTCGCGGCATCACTATTCCTACATAATACTTGATTTGTGCAACATTTGAGAAAAATTGGGTAAGTAATTTTTTAGTAATATTTTTTTAAACATTTGGTTTTGCCATATTGGATTTTAATTAATTTATTTTATTTTATTGAATTTAAAACATATCCCCTATGCTAAAAATCAGCAAGGGCGCTCGGCTATAAGCTAAATTAACTGAAAATCTGCTGTCAGTCGAGTTTTTAAACATATCGAATCTTAAATTGAGTTTCTGATGTAATAAAATGGAAACCTTTCACAATTCACAAGTATTTTATATGTACCTAATTTTATTTTATAATTAGCAACAAATACCTAAAAACAAATCGACTCGGACACGTTGCGTTTCAAAAAGAAATCTTCTTTTGGTGCCGTTTTGTTAAAGGCTGAAAACAAAGCCCTTAGCATGTCTATGTGTTTCGGCTAATTCTAATAAAAATCTAAACGAGAATTTGGTAAAATTCCATTAAACGTAATTCCTAAGTGAACTAATCAGTGATAAATGTAAAAGCTTAAAATATTATTTTTAGTAATTCAGTATGTTTGTCGTTGATTGATTAAATGAACCAATAAAACACTTTAAAAGTAGTAGTGACATAAATTTAGATTAAGGAAACAATAAGCGGCGACCTTGAGACATTTTAACAACAAGTCCACATTTTTTGATAAGAGATTATTGTTATTGTTTTCGAAAAGTGTGGCATATCAAAAAGTTTGCGTAATTTTGGCAAGACTTAATTTAATGAAAAATTGAGATGTCGCTTTTATATAGACTGCTTGGCATCGAGCAAAAAAAAGTGTAAAAAGCAGATAATGCGCTTATTCTCTGCTACTTAAACAGACATCAAAACAAGGAAGTTTTCAATTTAATAATAATAACAAAGCTACTCTCACACTTTACCTCAAAACCTCAAATGTAGCACATACGAATGATATAATAAATAACTATATTAACTAGGACACAGATTTTAAAACATTATTAAACTAAAACATTATTGAACTAAATATATACCGTTAAAATGTTGAAGATAGGCAATTTGAAAAAAAGCTTTTATAGACAGAAAAATCGCAGTCCTCTACAAAGGTACAACCGGGGAAGACATTGCAAATGCCGAAGCAGAATGCAACGCTTATGGGGGTGAGATCTGCTAAAACTTAATTTAAAAGAAATAGTTTATATATAAGTTTTTTTAATTCATAATACCAAAAATAGTGGAATAAAAGTCATAATCTAAACACAAAATTTTTGTTATCAGTCATAATACTATATTGAAAAATATTTAAAAGAGCGAGATTACTTCTTTCAGATTAAAAAATAATAAGATATGAAAAACTAAAAAAACTCCTAACTAGACGAAAAACAAACATTTTTATTATAGGTACAGCGTGAGCCATTATATTTTGACTCCCACCTACAGGGTATATTAACAAAGAAAAAAAGTTTGAATACGAAAGCTTTAGGATTTCTTCTGAACTGCCAGAATACCTTATGAAACGAAACTTTTGAAAGGCTGCTTAAAAGATTTAAATGAACAGGTTCAACATTGTATTATCCCGGCCAAACTTTGTTCGTATTTGTACATACATCCGAAAACAAAATAGCAGTAAAAATCAACTTGAATCATGTATGAGAAAAAACGTCTAGACTTTTCAATACAATTAAAACATACTATTAATGCATTAAATAATAATTTGCATGTATAAAAATAGTTATCGTTTTTTGTGCTAATAAACAAAATGTTTGTTTTGTTCATAATTATTACTTTTGCGTCAATAAATCTGTTCTCTTACTTACAAGCTATTAAAAATTGATGTAGACCTTTTATGAGCAATTTTTGGCAAAACCATTTTAATTCAAAAATGAAAAGAGCTAGCCCTAGGGAACCCTTATGCGAGAAGGTTTCAAAAAATCTCGTAGGGTGATTTTGTCACGATTACATTAATTTCTTCTGACAATGGAAGTAATGTTCGTCCAAACTAGATGTTTACTAAAATATTACCAGGTTATACCTATATGACCCCTAGTTTTAGACCCGAATTTATTATGTATGTAGTTCTTTAGCTATGCCGTGAACTGACAGACAGACCGACGGAATTGTTTTTTGACATCTAAGGACCATAAAAAAACAATCATGAGAGGGTAATTTTTTTACATAAAAAAGACACTGTTAATGGATTTACTAGTTCCTCTTTCTTTTACCCTTACACCTTATTTTCCACCAAATTATTAATCATATTTTATAATTAAATTCTACATGCCTAAAAACCCATAGAAAAACATATAACTGAATTTTTTAAAGAAACTTTAATTTGTACCCCATCTCCTGTTTACCCTTATCCTTTATTTTTCACCAAAATACGGTGTTGTAATTCAAATCTGAAGAACAAGAACCCTTGAAAAGCCATATTACGGAATTATCAACGAAAAATTATTATTTTTTACTAATTAACCCCCCCACTTCACCTCCTTCCCCTCAACCGATTTTACTCCATAACAATCCAAACCATTCTCATATAGATTACTACCACCGTAGTAATTTTAGCAACGCCATTCCAGCAACGTCCTGATCGTCTCTCGTGGTGGCAGTGGATGCCTTAAGAAAATGAGATGCGATCAACGACGAAATATATTATTTATCTTTAAGATTCTGTCTGTATATTGGCTATTACAGAAAGTCCTTTCAACACTTTGTGACACTAAGAGACGTTAATAAACAAGAAGCATAATTTTGTATCTCCATATAAAACTAGTGGAAAACTGCGTCCCTCGGGACATGGTCAACTAAATGGTACCCAAAGGGAGTGAAGGTACCCCCTTAAGTTTTTTGGTACCAGGAGTCTGATACCGGAAGGTTTCGATTTTTTTGGGACACTTTAAAAATTTGTTAATAAATGAGGATAAAAAATGTTAATAAATGAAAAGGATACTTACATATCTATGCGCTCAGTAACGCGGAAACTGACCTACATATCCACGCGTTACTGAGCCCATAGATCAACTAAATTGTACTAGAAAATAGTGAAGGTACTACCCTAAGTCTTTTCGGTAACAAAATTAGAGGCGGTTCTGGGAATTCGTTGAGAGGGGCGCATATGTACAGGGTGGTCCTCTTAAGAAGCTTCTATACTTTATCTCAATAAATAAGACACTGAGAAAATAAAGTTAAATACAAAAAGTATTTGACCCTAAGTATATATTTATAATATTTTTATGTATACATGGTGTTTCATTGTACCAGGACAGTAACCAACTTTTTTATTTTTAATGAAATGGTATGAATATTTTTAGAAATTCTAATTCTACGCTTGATTTTGAGTATTTTTTGTCATCATAGCCTACGAAATTTTGAGTAGTTTTTGAGAAAAATTAATTTTTCTAATTTTTTTCGGAACAACAAGTTTTTAGAAAAATTTGATTTTTTCACACCTGAAGACTAAAATTGTGAATTTTGGTTATGGATCCATGGGAGTGGTTAATATTTAATACTCTGACCTATCAAGAGCCAAAATCCATTATACAGGGTGGTCACAAATGACCATCAATAAAATGTTTTTGTAACTAAAAAAACTTAAATGGAACACCCTGTATTTAGCACTTTTATTGTGTTTAGGATTTAATTCATCATCATCATTCCATATATATATAGTTTATATTCCAAAAATTAGTAGTTTAGAAGTTATGACCAATTTTCTATAATAATTTGGGTATTTTTGTTAAAAATCTAACTAAAATATACTTAGGATCAAATACTTTTTGTATTTACCTTTTTTTCTCAGTGTCTTATTTATTGAGATAAAGTATAGGAGCATCTTAAGTGGTCCACCCTATATGGATACATATTTTAGTTTTTATAAAGGAAATATGTACATTAAAGCATAAAGGTATTTCTATATGTTAAGGTTGTATGTGACCATAAAGAAAGTATAAAAATTAATTAACTACCAAATTAGTTTTATATTTTGACAATTTCCTTATCACTAAGAGAGGCGCCCCCCTCTAATTCCACTGGACAAAATTTTAATGCCGACAGGTTTCGATTTTTTGGGACACTTATAAAGTATTAAAAAAAATGAAAAGCATAATTTTTCATTTTCCAAGACACTTTAAAAGTTTGATAAATGAAGAGCATAGTTTTACATCTCTATATTCAAAGTAGTGAAAAACCACGTTGACGGGGACATAGATGAACTGAATTATATCAGCAGGTAGTGAAGACTTCAAGTAGTACAAGACTTTTCGCTAACAAAGGTCTAATGCCGAGAGGTTTCGATTTTTCGGGACACTTCAAAGATGTTAATAAATGAAAAGAATAATTTAACATATCCACAATCAACCAAGTGAAAATCCGCGATGCTAGAGGGTAGCGAAAGTACTATCCTAAATTTGTTTAGTAACACGACAGGTTTCCATTTTTGGGGCACATTAGATATATGAAAAAAATTGAAAACATAGCTTCTTATCCTAACCTTTAAATCATACTAAGAAACTGCGTTTCTGAATTTTTCTTTCCAAAATTGTACCAAAAAGTGTTTGAGATACCATTTTAAGTTAATTCGCTATTAAAGATAAAATGCCGACAGGTTTGGATTTTCCAATACATTTTAAATAATGTTAATTCTTATATTTCTCCACAGTCAAAGTAGTGAAAAACCCCGTTGCTGGAGGCTTAAATCAACTAAATTGTATCAGATGGTTGAAAAGATACTACTCTAAGTATTTTCGGTAACAAAAGTCTAATGCCGACACGTGTCGATTTCTCGGGACACTTTAAAGTATGAAAAAAATGAAAAGCTTAATTAAACTTAAACTAGATTGTATCAAACGGTGGTCAAGGTACTATTTCAAGTCATTTACCTACTAAAGATTTGGATTTCCTAAGACACTTTAAAAGATGTTAATAAATGAATAGCATAATTTTACATTTCCACATTCAAAGTAGTAAAACAACCGCATTTCTGAGACATATATCAACTAAATTATACCATAAGGTAATAAAGGTACTACTTTAAGTCCTTCCTCTGTCAAAAGTCTAATGCCGGCAGGTTCTGATTTTTCGAGACACTTCAAAAAAATTAATAAATGAAAAGCATAATTTCATATTTACAATCACCCTAGTGAAAAACCGCATAAGCTCATAGATCAACTAAATTATACTAGATGGTAGCGAAGGTAATTTCCTAAGTCTTTTTGGTACCAAAATTGTAATGCCGCCAGGTTTTGATTTTTCGGGACACTTTGGAGAAATTGCGTTTCTGAAGGAATTTTTTAACAAAACGGTATCAAGAAGTGGTCGTGATACTATTTTAAATTATTTAGCTATTAAAGGTACAATGCCAACAGGGTTAGATTTTCCAAAACATTTTAAAAGATAAACAGCATAATTTTACATCTGCACATTTAAAGAAGTGAAAAACCGCATCGCTGGCATATAGATCAACTAAATTCTATCAGTAGGTAATAAAGGTACTATTTTAAGTCCTTCCCCTAACAAAAGTCTAATGCCGACAGGTTTCAATTTTTCAGGACACTTCAAAAATGTTAATAAATGAAAAGCATAATTTAATATATCCGCAATCAACCTAGTGAAAAACCGCATTGCTGGGAGTATAGATCAACTAAATTATCTATCGGAGGCTAGCGAAGGTACGACCCTATGTTTTTTTAGTAACAAAAGTGTAATGCCGACAGGTTTCAATTTTTCGGGACACGTTAGAAAAACTGTGATGCTGAAGGATTTTTTTTACCAAGAAGTAGACGATGAACGGTTTTATGTTATTTAGCTGCCAAAAAGGTCGGTTTTTCCAATAATTTTAGATCTCCACATTCAAACTAATGAAACACCCCGTTGTTGGAGACATAAATCAACTACATTTTACCAGAACGTAGTGAAGATGCTACCTTAGGTCTTTTCGCTAACAAAAGTCTAATGCCAACAGTTTCTTATTAGTTTTAATGTTAGGATGAAAAATTGTTTTCCATTTTTTTCATACTTTAAAGTGTCTCGAAAAATCGAAAAATGACGCCATTAGACTTTTGTTACTAAAAAGACTTTAGATATACCTTTTCTATCCTACAGTATAATTTAGTTGATCTATGTGCTCAACAACGCGGTTTTTCACTAGGTTGAATGTGAATCGGTTAAATTATGCCCATCATTTATTAACATGTTTTAAAATTTCCTGAAAAATTGAAATCTGTCGGCATTAGACTTCTGTTACCGAGAATACTTAAGGTAGTACCTTCACTACGTTCTGGTAAAATTTGGTGAAGCAACGTGGTGTTTCACTAGTTTAAACGGAAGGTCTAATTCTGCTTTTAATTTTTTCGTATATATAAAGTCTGCCGAAAAATCGGAACCTGTAGGTATTAGACTTTTGTTACCGAAAGGACTTAAGATAGTTTCTTTACAACCTTCTGGTACAATTTTTTTGATTTATATCCCCAAGGATGCGGTTTCTCACTACTTTGAATGTGTAGATGTTAATTTTACATCTACTCTGCATCTCTCTACATCTGCTGTTCATTTATTAACATCTTTTAAAACAGCCATGTCAAACATGCGGCCCAGTAAGCATTTTTCTGCGGCCCAAATCAGTTTGAAAACAGCCAGATAATGCGGCCCGCGAACAAGTTGAAAACCGTTTTTGAAAGCACGCGCCGCTGCAACAGCGATTGGTATAATAAAATGTACAATTCTACATCTATGTTTAGGAGGATGAACTACACATACTCAACCTAAAACCTAAAGCCAAACGTTATCTGGCTTGTTCCATGAAATTCTATCCCGCAAAAACATAGATGAATCTATCTGAATATTCTGGAAAGAACTCGAGAAATCACATTCCGGATATAAGCCGTGTTCGATTGAGTTCAGTCGTTCAGTGTTTAGTCAGTTATGAGTCAGTTGCGATAGAGTTTCGAGTTGAGTTGCGCATTTATTGTACACAATAAACAGTACTTATTATAATTTATTTCTGATACAGTTTTTAACATGTCTCTTCCAAAACCAAGTGGAAGTAAGAGGAAACTTGTAGATGAGCATCGTATCTTTCAAGAAAAGTGGGAATTAGATTAGAAATTAGGGAATTAGAATTAGAAAAAAATATTTGTTTGATTTGTAATAGTACAGTCGGTATCCCAAAAGTATCTAATATAAAACGTCACTATGATATTCATAAAACTATGTTTGACAAGTATACAGGCACGCTCAGAAACGAAAAGTTAAATAAGTTAAAATCACGGTTGAAAGATCAGCAGCTTATGTTTACACGTCCAAAGCAAGAAAATGAATCTGTCCTTCAAGTTAGCTACGTACTGTGAGAGTTGATCGCGAAACACTCAAAACCATTTATTGAAGGTGAATTTATAAAAGAGTGCCTTGTAAAGGCCGCGGAAATTGTAAGTCTCGGGAGCGTGAAGGCATTTCAAAATATATCCTTGTCCCAGAATTCTATCGCTGAAAGAGTTACTGAGTTGGCTGCCAATATAGCGATCAGATAAAAACAAAATCAGACTATTTTATTGCATTTTCTATTGCCTGTGACGAAAGTACAGATGTGTGTGGTGTGAAGCAACTCGCTGTTTTTCTTCGTGCGGTTGATACAGATATCAATGTGTATGAAAAATTACTAGAATTAGTACCATTGCATGATCCGGAAGGATATTTTCAATACTGTTTATGGACTTCTGCAAAATTACCATATTATGCAGAAGTGCGATGGCTTTCGTGTTCTATGGTACTAGACCGGTTTTGGAAACTCAAAGAAGAAATACGCGTTTTCATGGAAACAAAAGGAGAAGATGTCAGCTTATTATGCGATGTACCTTTTTACAAGATCTTTCATTTCAATAGATATCACAAAAAAATTGTCGGACTTAAATACGAAATTGCAAGGACCATGTCAAGTTATTACAGATATGCATGATCATGTGAATGCTTTCAAGTGTAAGATGATGTTGGGGAAAAAACAGTTAGCAGAGGATAATCTGTCACATTTTCTGACTTGTAAGGCATATGAGGAAAGCACAAGTGTCCCAATATTATACAAAATATATTCAGAGAAAATGAGAAGCCTTCTGGCAGAATTTGAGAAGCGTTTTCAGGATTTTAAGACCCAAGAAAACAATTTTTCTCTATTCACTATCGATATTGATAAAGTTCCTCCTCACTTGCAAATGGAAGTAATTAAGATTCAGTGTCAGACTCATTTAAAACAAAAATTTGATAGTGTTGGTACATTCGAATTTTATAAGTACTTGCCTGTTCAATACCAAGAAATGAGAAAATGTGCCTGTAAAATCCTGTCAATGTTTGCAAGTACCTATAAGTGTGAACAACTATTTTCTTTGATGAAAGGAAACTCTTCCGCAAGATCGCGATTGACGGACGCACACTTGGATGTAGTTTTAAAAGCTATTTCCGCCGATAAATTCGCGCCACAAATAGACAACTTAATTAAAAACAAAAGATGTCAGATATCTGGCAAAACAATTAAATGTTTGTAGTTTTGTGTAATGTCCTTTTTATTGGAAATTGAATAAACAGACTTGTCCTATAATAAAACTTTTTCCCAAGATTTTCAGTAGTTTGCCTTCTTTAATATAAGGTTTTGCGGCCCACCTAGTCGATGGTCTTCATGCTTTTGGCCCACCAGTGACTTTGAGTTTGACATGGCTGTTTTAAAATGCTTTTAATAGCTAAATAACTTTAAATAGTACCTTGGACGATTTTTCACTACTTTGAATGTGGAGATGTAAAATTATGCTTTTCATTTATTAACATTATTTAGAATGCCCTGAAAAGCCAAACATGTCGGCATTTTATCTTTAGCTAAATAATTTAAGATAGTACATCGATCCCTTCTTGGTACAATTTTGTTAAAAAATTCCTTCAGCAACGCAGTTTCTTAGTAGTCTAAATATTAGGATAAAAAGTTATGCTTTTAATTTGTTTCATATCTCTAAAGTGTCCCGAATAAAGGAGAGCTGTCGGCATTAGACTTTTGTTAGCGAAAAGATTTAAAGTAGTACCTTCTCTACTTTCTGGTGAAATGTAGTTAATTTATGTTCCCAGCAACGCGGTTTTTCACTACTTTACATGTGCAGATGTAAAAGTATTCTTTTCATTTATTAATATTTTAAAGTGTCTACTTTAAAAGTGCCCAGAAAATCGAAACCTGTCGACATTAGACTTTTGTTAAGGCGCGGATTTAGAGGGGGTCGCCCTTAACATATACAAAAACTGTTAACATATGCTTCAATATAAATATTTTCTTAATAAAAACTAAAATATGTAACCATACCCATTGTTTAAATCTGCACCCCCTCAACAAATATCTGCCCCCCCTCAAAAAATATCTGCCCCCTCAACAATTTTTTAAGTCCGCCACTAATTTTGTTACCGAAAAGATTTAGAATAACACGTTCGCTACCTTTTATTACAATTTAGTTGATCTATGCGCTCAGCAACGCGTAGGTATGTTAAATATACTTCATTTATTAACATTTTTTATCCTCAGTTGTAAACATACAATTTTTAAAGTGTTCCACAAAATCGAAACCTGTCGGCGTTAGACTCCTGGTACCAAAATGACTTATAGAAGCACCTTTACTATCTTCCGATAAAATTTAGTTGATCTATACGTCCCCAGCGACGCGGTTTTTCCACTAGTTTTATGTCGAGATATAAAATTTTGCTTTTCGTTTATTTACGTCTCTTAAAGTGTCACAAAGTGTTGAAAAGGCTCTCTGTAGCAGCCAATATACAAACAGAATCTTAAAGATAAGTAATATATTTCGTAGATGATCGTATCACATTTCCATAAAGCAACCACTGCTACCGCGCGAGACGAACAGGGCGTTGCCGGAATGAGGTTGCTAACATTACTATGGTGATTACTACCTATGTATCAAATTTCAAGTCGATAGCACAATTCCTATAAAATTTATCGCGTAGACTAATAGACCGACAGAGAGACAGAATTTTTTTCGCCGAAATTATGTTTTTTACACGTTATGAGTCGTTTTAAGACAATTTAGCGCAAACAAATTTTAATTTTTTTTCCAATACTATACTTCCTCATGTCTTGAAGATATAGAAGTAATAATTTGACCGCCATTTAGTTCCGTCATCTTAAATTCGTACCGCAATTTTAACAGTGAAAATAACTTCTATACCACAATCCTTACAGAGAATTTTAAATCAATCTAATAAGAAGTTTTTTCAGGCTGATTCGTACCAAAATTTTATCAGTCGATTACTACGTAACACTTAATTTGTGCAAAATTTGAGGTAAGTTGTTTACGTAGTTTTTAGCAATACTTTTTTAACATTTCATTGAGCCGCCATTTTGTACAGCCATTCTGGATTTTCACCAAAATATTACCAGGTCATCCCCATACGACTATTAATTTTGACCAAAATTTGAAGTCAATCGGATAAGTGGTTTTCTAGTTATTCTGTCAACAGACAGACAGACCAACGGAATTGAGAAAACATATTTTTCGATATGTAGGGAACTTGAAGCATAAATATCTGAAAAGATCTCGGAGGGTGATTTATTCACGATAACAATACTTCCCTTTTACGAGGGCTTTACCCAAAACTTCCCTCGTATACAATTATTCACACGTTTTTTTAGCATCTAGGGACCCCGAAATGAGATGGTTTGATAAATCTCGGAAGGTGATTTTGTCACGACTACATTACTTCCTTCTGACAAAGGAAGTAATGTTCGGCCATACTGGATTTTTACCAAAATATTACCAGGTTACAGAGAGACTGGCACAGAGACAGACAGAACCCTAAAAAATAATCATGAAAGCGTGTTATTTTATAATAAAAAAGACGCTGCCAATGGAATCACTACTTCTATACAATATAACATACCTATTTTCAACCCCCCTTCTTTTAACCTTTGCCACTTATTTTCCACTAAAATATCAGAGGTTTTATAATCGAAAGCTGCATGCCCAAAAACCGAAGACATATTACACGATTTTTTATATAAATTTTTACTTTCACGCGCTCTTTCTTTTACACTTACACCTTATTTTCCACCAAAATATTAATCATATTTTACAATTAAATTCTACATGCCCAAAAACCTATAGAAAAACATATAACTCAATTTTTTAAATAAATTTTAATTTTTATCGTCCACCTTTTTGCCCTTATCCCTTATTTTTCACCAAAATAAAATTAGGTGTTGCAATTCAAATCTAAGTGCCCAAGAACCCATGAAAATTCATATTACGGAATTATCAACGAAAAATTATTATTTTTTACTAATTAACCCCCACATCACCTCAACCGATTTTACTCCATAACAATCCGAACCATTCTCATATGGATTACTACCTATGTACCAAATTTCGATGTCAATGGTAGAATTCCTTTAAAATGTATCACGTAAACTAACAGAGCGACAGACAGATTATGTGAACCCTTTCCGCCTTAAGGCTGTGGCGTGTCTGGAAATAGCAGTGTGCGATGTGGTGTGTTACGACCATGAAAGTAGTCCCATGAAATTAGTCTTGAGCGGAGATAAGATGGACACGAGGTTTTTATGATTTTTTCAACAAACACAGCAAAATGAAGCTCTCTTCTTCCCGCCATGCTTAGCCAGTGCAGTTGTTCGAAGTTACTGGAGATATGGTGGAATTTTAAATATATATATCTAACACATCTCTGTATCAGAAATAGTCCAATGACAAAATTGCAATAACTTGCCTTCTTCATCGTTTTACTAGTCTGTTCAACGAATTTAAGTTTATTATCTAGTATTACTTTCAACGACTTGGCAGATTTTAAAAATGGTACTTTAATGCCATGGACTACAATATTCAAAACACTCTCCATCCTCTTAGCTCTCTCGCCACCAATCATCGTAATCACGGACTTTTCAGGGATTAAGATTGCACTTTCTTGAGAGGACCTCAAATTCGGATAACTCTCCGTTAACAATATACTATGCGGAATAATGTTCGAAAACCCCAAAGCTATACCTAAGCTGAGTATCGTCGGCATATGAGTTATACGAGCATAATTTAAGGCAGTTCAAAATATCCGCAGTGTATACTATAAATAAAAGAGGCCTGAGAATACATTCCTTAAGCACTCCAGAACTCACAGGCTGTAACGATGATCTGTTGTTATTTACTACAACCCCCTGACACCTGACGGAAAGACATGATTGAAAGAATTTTACAGCCAAATCGGAAAATCCATAATATTTTAGCTTGGCACCC
Source organism: Kuschelorhynchus macadamiae (assembly GCA_030620095.1). NCBI lineage: Eukaryota > Metazoa > Arthropoda > Insecta > Coleoptera > Curculionidae > Kuschelorhynchus > Kuschelorhynchus macadamiae. The sequence continues at coordinate 28,824 of JAUTXW010003857.1, read as the reverse complement.
ATCAAACTATGATTGATAGTGTCGAAAACTTTGGAAAAATCAAGCAACACCATAAGCGAAATTAACCCAGAATCAAAATCTCCAACAATGTCATCCACAACACTCGAGAATGTAGCTGCAGTACTATGGTTTTTTTCCGAAACTCTGATTGTTTTTCAGGAATTAAATTAATATTATAAATACATTCATTTGCTTTATTACACACAATTCTCTCGAGTGCTTTGAATAACACTGGTAATAGGCTTATTGGTCTAAGATTGGAATATAATTCAGGCATAGCAATGTTTGGAATAGGTTATATATAGGATTCCTTCCAAGGCCCTGAAAAATGCCCGTTCTCCAAGCACACATTTATAATATGTGTAAGGAGAGGATCGATAAAAGGGCCACAGCTTATTAATATTTGCGGGAATATCTGATCACAACCAGACGCATTAGATCTAATAGTGAAAAGAGCTTTGTGAACTTCCTCAATCGATGCCAATTTAAACTCAAGTTCATCAGTGGAATTGTTATTAAAAACAGATACAAGATATTTATTAATATTATCGGCATTTATTAAGTTATCAAGAATATTTTTAATATTGTTTTTTTTGATATTTACATTTGTTAAAGCTGATAATGTGTAATTCTGTGTAATGACATATTGTAATATTAGGGTTCTCCTCCGTGGGTATATATTATTGTTATAACATATATTTTTATATATATATATATATATATATATATATATATATATGTATATGTATATAAATATATATATATATATATATATATATATATATATATATGTAAGAAAATGTATTTTTCATGCTGCACTAAATGACCCTTTGTCTCCGCCATGCTAAATGTCGGTTTAATCCCATATAATTAGTGATATTCGCGAAAATAGTACAATTTTTTGTTAACATCTTGTTAACCGTTTAACCGTTTCTTGGTTCTACAAGGAATTTCCTTAAATAAATGCTTATGTTTGGGACACCCAGGATATATATATATATATATATATATATATATATATATATATATATATATATATATATATATATATATATATATATATATATATATATATATATATATATATATGTATTTATATAATATATATATATATATATATATATATATATATATATATATATATATATATATATATATATATATATATAATCGTTTTAGTGCAATGATACCTATAACGATGGATTATAGAAATAATAATTATTCTTCCGGCCTTTTCTTTTTTAAGGCATATTAACATATTTAAGAAAAAGAACACTCGCGGGATACAGTACAGACAACTCTGTTGATGCTTTACTTACGAAAATTGGTCGAGGCGATTGCCCTAGTAACAAACAATAGATACATTCACATATACGTGCATATATAATGAATAAACATATTTTTATCGGGAGCTTTACCCGTAACAAATTTCACTATACAATGTGTAGTGAATTACAATAATAATAATTATAACTTACATATGTTTATAGTCATTTGGTAATAACTTCATAGTGTGGGCCATTTTGGTGATGTACGTAGGCGGATCTCGGAAACTATGAAAACATCACAATAATTAAATAAACAAAGTTTTAGGTTGTTGAGATATTTTGAAAAAAACTAAAAAGCGGCATTTTCTATAAAAATGTAAAAGTGACTTCTTTGTAATTTTTTACAAAATCTTTAAAAATTTTTAAAGCCAGTTTTTATGTAGAAAACAGTTAATGCATCAGATTTTTATTTCGGCGTTTCGGTTATTCTTCACTCTAATCAATTTTACTTTTTCTTTTGGACGCTATATTGGATGTTTACTTTTTTAAATTAAGCATGAAAACTCCTATTCAGTGATGTATAACAAGTTTATACTTCTTTAAACTATCAAAATTTACAAAGAGTCTTTTTTATTCTAATAGGCTTTGTCGAAATCGAATACATCGGTCGAATTTTCAGTACAAATTAACTTTATTATTTGTTCAGCAGAGATTGCAAGAAATGCTGATACAAGCAAAAGCATATAACTATATTGATGTGTATTAAAAAACAACAGTAACATAATATTTTGAGCTAATGCCAAGAGGCTTTAGATCACCATGGTAACAATATTTTTTGTAATATTGAATAAATATTTAAAGTAGTAATCACAAGAAGTACGAAAAATATTAATAAGCTTTAACTAGAAACATACACATGTACACAAAACAATAAAAAAAAATGAAATATTAAATAAAATGCTCTCAATTTTTTACAACACAAGTACGACAGTAGTTGTCGCTGGTCGAAGTGTGTTTCTGTTATTATTAGCAAACACATCTCGAGCTCTATTTTCTAGTACTGGCAACGTCTAGGGAGATTTAAATTCAAAAACTTCGTTTTTAACGTGCCTCTACCAAAAGAAATCCAAGGATGTAACATGTGGCGACCTAGGAGGCCATAATATAGGTCCATTGGAAATTAATTTGTCCCCAAAAGTTCTTCTTAATAAATCTTTGACAGTCCTGGAATTGTGGTCGGAGAAGCCATCCTGTGTTTTGTGCTACATCTCTAATTGCTGATAGAATTTGGTTTTTTAGCATATCTAAATATTGTGTACCAGTTAAAGTTTTCTGGTAAAAAAATGGACCTATAAATCGATTACCTGAAAATACAAGATTATGTATAAAGCAGTTAAACCAACTAATATGAAAAACTATTTTAAAATACATGCCGCACCAAACGTTCATGCCAAATCGAGTTTGCAACCTACGCTGTGCCAGCAATCTAGGATTCTCTGTTGCCCAATGATAACGATTGCGTTCATGAAAGAGCCCACTGTTTCCAAAATATGTTTCGTTAGTCCTCTTTGGGTAAGTATGAGCGAAATTGTTTAAGGCTATAATCGAATTTCTATTGTTTTTAAAATAACACTCCAACATATCAAATTTCTCTTCCTTGGTATAATGCAAAGACATTTTAAAGAATTTAAACTAAACGATAACAGGAAATAACTAACAAACTTTGGAAATGTCGAACTGTTTAAATCAAAAAAATAATATTGTTACCATGGCGTCCTAAAGCCTACTAAAATATTGTAAAATTTGATAGTTTCTCTTTAAGAAGTATAAGCTTGTTACAAATCAATGAATAGGGCTTTTCATGCTTAGTTTAAAAAATCGAATATGGCGTCCATAAGAAAAAATAAATTTGATGATAGTGAAGAATAACCGAAACGTCAAAATACAAATCTGATGCAACAACTATTTTCTACATAAAAAATGTCTTTAAAAGAGTTTTTACAGATTGTAGAAAATGCAAAGAGCTTTATAGAAAATGCTACTTTTCAGTTTTTCCAAAACATCTCAAAAACCAAAAAAGTTAAAAATACGCGGCTGGCATCTTTACCAACAAAATTCTGTAAAACTGTGCCCATTTAATCATTTTTCTATTCCTCATATTATAGACGACTAAGTTACAAAGCTTTATAGAAAATGCCACTTTTCAGTTTTTCTAAAATATCTCAAAAACCAAAAAAATTAAAAGTATACCGTTGGCGTCTTTAAATTGCCAACAAAATTCTGTAAAACTTTGCCTATTTGATCATTTTTCTATTTCTCATAGTTTCCGGGATCTCAATACATGCATCACCACATACCCACTGGAAATTACAACAGGGCAGCCAGATCAAGCTTCTCCAGGTAGACCAGTCTCTCCAAATTATGTAAGTTTTTTTTTAATTCGTAACATCTTTTAGCAGAATGAAACGCTAGGCGCTGGATTGGACGTCGAGAGATTGTTGAATAGCTAGCGGGATCTCTGGACCTTGCTCCACTTGATTTTTTTTTCATGGTTACTTAGACAAACCTTATCAATCTCAAGAACTACAACAAAAAGTTACTGATGTCTGCCTTATTGTAAAAATTACAGTTTTAATTCCATGATTTTAATTCAATTTCAATTCATTCATTACAAAATCTTTTAAAGGCTTTTAAAGTAAGAGAAAACTCGATATAGGTCTGTATTTAAAATTAAAATGTCATAGGCAACTATGGCTTCTTTTTTTGGTTTAAAATCTTATTTGGCAATGGTATATTTAATTTATAATTCTTAAGTTACCAAAGCTCAAGTATATAAATAAAGCTGAATTTAATCAAAATTTCCAAAGTTGAAATCGATATGTTACTTATAACGATAGTGATAGGCTGGATACAATTTTTGCTGGCAGCCGGTGCAAACTAATTATACAGGATATCTCTCCTTTGCCGACTTATCGGATCTCTTCGAATATCCTTCAATTAAATCTGCGTGAAGTCAGGGTCTTAACCTAATTATCTTTTCAACCCTTAGCGTTCATCAAGACCGTTTATTCCGCAAAATATGCCCTATGACCTATACAGTCTTCATTTATCAAAAAATGAGAAGGGTAGCTTTATAAAATTTTATATTAATTTCATTTCGATGCTCGATAACAAACAATTCTAATTACAAGTAGGAGTATTTTTTGCAAAATGTCAACTTTATTAGACGTTTTGAACTGAATTTCATATATCCACATATCTGTTAAAATTAACGACAGAAATTAACAAAAAATATACATAAAAGGCTATTTACCAAATACCGACAGAAAAAATACCCCAACTTAATCTCAGGTTGCCTAAGAAAAACGCAAATTAAAACTCCTAAACAGTTGCAATTTGAATATTTTTCTAGACGTTGTATACATAACCAAGATTACTATCAATAAAATACATATTCATAGATAATTGCAAAAGTATCACACTAAATATATTACAGATATAGAAAATTAAGTAAGTTTTTATAATTTGAAAAACTAAGACTACAGAATATCCATGGATTCTTGACAGAACATCGAATTCGCTTTTTAATCAAAAACAACAATATTCCTGTAAATTTCAAAAGTTCTCTGTTTAAAAATGCAGCAACTGTATTGTTTAATTAATTTTTGACTTTCAAAATTAAAGGAAATATTGTTGTTTTTGTTTAAAAACCCTTTTAAGATGATAAAACAGTCTTGTAACTTACGATATTTTTTCAATAATTCATCGATATGGTGTTAAAATGTAATTTTACACATTTTTATTGATTGTCCTTTTGTTCATTGACTTATAATTTAATATCCGTTTAAACATCCAAGTAAGTTTTGATGTCCACTTTTTTTTACAAAAGATTGTTTCTGGGCTTGGTTTTGAAATGTTATTTGTTTATAAAAATCTTGTTTCTCTTGTTGCAGTTTATTACAAAAGTCACAATTATTCTGCAGAAACATCGATGAAAAACCTACTATTTGAAATAAAAACAATTAGATTTTGGTTTAAATGGAATTATAAGTCAAAAAACCCAAAGAAACTTTCGAATGAAATAATACACTTCGTTAAGGTCTGAGAAACTCCAGAAATGATTTCCACTCTAAGATATTTACATTGCCAGTTGGAGTTTTAATTTAGTACCACATATATGATAAATACATTTAAACATTACGACTTTCTGTCTGAAAGTGAAAGTGAAGTTGGATTTTTAAATGGTCCACTCCGAATATTGTTAGAATATATATATGTATATATATATATATATATATATATATATATATATACACATTTTCTTTAATGGGTAAGTTACGGCGAAAACGCTTATATATGTTTATTGATTTAGGTTTAAACCTACTTTTTTATGATAAATTGAGGTATTCTCCTTTAATCTCCTAACCCCCAGCTACCTCCACTTTTTATTTTTAAATGGCAACCTATGTCTTGTAGGAGGCTCATTGAAAAGCCCGTAAAAACTGAATATATTTATTACCCTTAAGACGCTTTGGAAAAGGCGAATGAATAAATGTCCATTTTTATTTTTACAAAAAATTACAGGATTTTTTTAAAATGAAATCTTATTACTATCAATTTACGAGTACTATCCAGATGTTAGTCAACCTAACAAATGATGGAATTGTCCTCCATCCTCTACTTGCCATACTCCGAGGCTATGGTAGAAAGTGTCGACAGAATCCCGAATAGCTTCAACTGTTAGTTTATTTACATGAATTCTAATTTTGTCTTTCAGAGTGTCATTGTTATCTGGTAAACTATTTCTTTCAGGTATTCCCAGAGGAAATAATTCAGCGGCGTCAAATCCGGGGATCTTGGTGGTCATTTAATTGATCCTTGTAGACCAATCCATCGATTTGGGAAAAATTCATTCAAATTAGTTCGAACATTATCACCGAAATTCGGAAGAGCGCCGTCCTGCTTAAACCAAATCCTTTAATGGGGCGTATCTAGGTCAAGTTCGTCTACTACACTGTAATTCTAAGGATATTTTCCATTAAATAACGCACAATCTTCGATTTGGCTTCTTATTTTGTCTCTACATCCTACCACCACTATTCCTTGTATGAGATAAGTTTTACTTGGCATTAATTAGCAAAGGTTAATAATCACTTTTTTCAAAATTGTGAAATAAGATACCAAATTGATGTTTTAACGGTATTAGACGTATTCAGTTTTTTAAGAGCTTTTCAATGAGCCCCCACAAGACATAGGTTGCCATTTAAAAATAAAAAGTGGGGGAAACTGGGGGTTAGAGTGTTAAAAACTAGTGCCTCAATTTATCATTAAAAGTAGGTTTAAACCTAAATCAATATACCTGTATAAAGGTTTTAGTTACTCATTAAAGAATATGGATTTTATGCGTAACTTCTGGGTAACCCTGTATATCACATTACATTAAGCCAAAAATGTCAATACTTTTCTGGGCAATTGAAAATGAGCATTTTTTTTTAAATTTGGTCGGGGAGCGAGCAATAAATAATGCTCTTAAACTTATTTTGCGGAGACACCTTATTGGCAATTAAAAAATCTTTACAGGATACTTAATGTTTCATTCTTATTCTGAATTTTATGTTTTTACTTGCCTCATAAATAGGAAGTATTGTAATCGTGAAAAAATCACTGTCCGACATTTTTTTCAGACAGGGGCGTGCGGTGAAATTTTAAGAAAGGGAAGCAATTTTTAGAAACTTACCTATTTGTAATGTAATTCGATTTTTCGATCATTTTTTGCAAATTCGTTAATGACGTCATCATAAAAACGTCGATGCTCCGATATATATTGGAGAAGTTTATTTTCAATGGACAACAGCCATGTATGCGAAAGTCTCTCCTGCCCCGTTGAATTTCTCACGAAATTTTGTATACGTTTAAGTGTTGAAAAATTGCGGTCTACTGATGAGCTTGTGGCAGGTACTGTCAATACTAATTCACACAATGTCGACACTTCGGTGAGGGCATTTTCCAGCTCCTTGTCTTTTAAAAATTGCATTAGTTTCTTAGCGTTATTTTTTGGGCTAATGTCATCAGTTTCGTAAATCACTTTTAGTTCAGATCGCAGTAACACTCGGTCGAAGAACCGGCAATATTGAAGAAGAAGAGATTTAAACGCATCTTCTGGAAAAGTTTTTCCTTTAAATGCATCAAAATTACAGAGCTCGAGGAATTTAAAATCATTTAAATGGTTAAATCTGTAGTTTATTTGTTGCTGAATTTGATCGATTATTTCATAAAAGAGGCGTCTGTATGATGTTTGAACATCTCCCACCTTGTCTGTTCGAAGACGCTTGGCTTGTGGCTCTACATTTAACGTCATCGTTTTCTCCCAAAATAGGTCAAAGCCATCTCTTTTTTAGCTTAACATGGACTTAAAATCATCCACTTTTTTTAGGCAAAAAGCAATATCATTTGTTTTAGTTTGTAATATATTACAAACATTTTTCGAGAATGGAAATATTTCTGAAAATAAGTTCAACAAATAATTAAAATTAAAATCTCGTTTCAAACAGTCCAAAAACCCCCTAGAACTGTTTGTTGAGACCCACGTTTCAGTATTTTTTATTATATTCTCAAATAGTTTAATCAGTGATTCACGATTTTCAGGTACTGTTAACACAAGTCTTCCATTATAGTTTCACCTAGTAGGAGCTACTTTGGGCAATCGTTTGTGGACAATGGAGTCCAAAGCTTGTGTACGTTTTGTTGACTTCGAAAAAGAGCAGCCATGCCACTTAAAGTAACGAAAAATACTTTACACTCTTTAATGTGATTGATGGACTGGGATAAAACTAAATTTAATTTATGAGCAAAACAATGGACAAACACAGCACTTGGGAAAGTTTCTCCAACTATAGCTTGCAGACCCCCTAATTGTCCTGCCATCACTGCAGTTCCATCATAGCTTAGAGCAACTAATTTTTTCTCTCCATTAATTTCTTTAGTAACGTTATAAACTACGATATATAATGCATCTGCTGTACGATTTTCGGACACAGTCTTAAAACCTAAAAATCGCTCTTGAATAGTTCCGTCTGTTTTAACGTAGCGTATTACTATAGATAAATGACTTCAAATTTTATTAAAAAATTAAGGGTCATATGGGCATGGCCTTAGGCTACGAAAACAAGGGAGACCCAACTATTTACATTTAACACGGGATCATAGATTATATTTCTTCCCTCCCCACTACATCGATAGTTGTCTGTTGTCACGTTTTAAAAATTGTCAAATATTCTAAGCCAAACTTTATTAAATTTTCCAATATGTTTATATATTTTCATAACACAGTTATACGTATATCAAAAAACTACACACAATAATTAATCTTAGACTATAAAACATTGATTTATTTCTAATTAATTAGCTAAGGTCTTTAAAAAATTACAAAAATGTAATAATAAAAATATTACCAAATAGAACTGGTAACGACGTTACGCCAAATTTACTTCCCTTACGAGTAGTTTTACAACTATTCATTCATAGCAATCATCATAGTGCTCTTGTTTATAATCTAATATTAATTGGTATTAATTGAATAATGTAAACATTAAAATACATACTAGCTTTCCAAATACTTAAAAGCGTTATTTACAATACAAATGTATTATTTTGGATCAGAATAAGTTCTATATTTCTATGGCTAAATGCTTTTATTTAAAAACAAACGTATTTTTTCCGGATTTTTAAAATACCTCTTGGTTATAAAATGTTTTGTTTAAATCATATTGTGATTTTAATCTTCAGATAGCTCGTAGTTAATCCTCCACATACCAAATTCCATCTAACTTAGTTCCTTGGATTACATCTAATATATAATTAAAATACAGTACAATTCCTACCTATCTTTTTAGTATATAAAAGCTTATAAAATAATTATTTTATGAGTCCTTTAAATTTTGTTATACATCATTACTATTAATATTCAAAAGTTGTATTTCTGATATATTTTTTGTTTTATAATTTCTCATATATAGACATTGCAAATTATGTATATGTATAAGTAAATCAGGTGTTTGGAAATAACCGAGGCGAGAATACAAACAAATATATTAAATTTTTATTGAACTTTCTAGTAGATCTACAATAAATGCCTAATATATTCAAATTAAAGTTAGCAAAATAGAGACATGTAAGACAGGTGAGAAATTTTTTAGGTTGTTCTGTAAAACTAATAGTATTTTTAATAAAAACATCAAAGATTTAGTTTTTTAGATTTCAATATTATGAAGTACTTGCCCATCTTCAATTGAATTGTGAATTATTTGAATGTCGGATCTATTTCGGGATCACATATATGACGACGAAGTCCTAAGCGAACATCCAAAATTAATTTTAAGAAAGAAATTCAAGGTTAGAATACATCACCATCATCAATTATACCAAATTTTACAGGTTGGTCCCATTTTCCCACCTGATTTCTGAGTAAGATTTCAACTTAATTGGATAAATAGTTTTTTAATACTGACATTTTAAACATTTAGTTAGGCCGCTATTTTGTTTAGCCAAAAAGTCTGCTCACCAAAATTTTACCAGTTTATTCTTAGGTTACACTTGACTTTTAGGCAAAATTTGAGGTAAATTGGATTAGCAGATCTTTAGTAATAATTTTTTAACATTTCATTAGGTCGCCGTATGACTCTTAATCTTTGACCAAAATTTGAAGTCAACCGGATAAGTAGTTTTTTAGCTATGCCGCAAACAGACAGACAGACCGACGGATTTGAGAATTTCAACATCCCTGAAACATGAAGATCTGCAAAAATCTCGGAGAATGATTTCTATACGATTAGAATACTTTCCTCTTACAAGGAAAGTCAAAGGGACCGCAAAATATTTATATCACCTTCTTTCTGATTTTAAACCCTCTGCCCGAATTTCTGACTACGCCTCTAACATATACTTCAAATGGGCAAAAACACATTAAATTGCTTGCTATGAACATATATTAAATTAAAGATAAACGAGCCGCCGCTGGTTCAGTCTATAGTGAAAACCAACAGGGTTGCCATTTTTGGGACCGGCGACGCAGAGGAAGATATATGTTTTCTCTCGCACCCATAGCACGCGAAAAACAATAATAGATCCAGTTTTTCGAAATTATTTATGAATGAAATGTTGAGTCTATCCTTTGTTTTATTGTCTAAGGGCATGACCTAGTAATATTTCGGTAAAAATCCAATATGGCAAAACAGAATGACGGCCTAGTGAAACGTTAAAAAAATTATTACTAAAAAACCACTTATCCAATTTATCTCAAATTTTGTACAAAAATCAAGTATTGTGTAGAAATCAACTGGTAAAATTTTGGTCCGAACTCAGATGGGGGAACAAAATGTTATTCAGCCTGAAAAAACTACTTAATGGGCTGATTTTAAACTGTGTGCCATAACTAGTTGTGGTATAGAGATGGACTAGTGAAACAGTGGTTCTAATTCAAGAAATGACATTTGTACTCGTGGAAAAAATCAATCTCTCGGGTTTTACGTATTTTCAAGTTATAGCGTCGTTAGATGCCAAAAAATATATTTATCAATTCCGTTGGTCCGTCTGTTTCTCAGTTCGCGGCATAGCTTAAAAACTACTCATCAGACTGCATTTTAGTCGAAAATTAAAGGTCAAATGCCGGAACAAGATGACGGCCTAGTGAAACGTTAAAAAAATTATTACTAAAAATACTAATTATTCGATTTTCTCAAATTTTGCACAAAAATCAGGTGTGAACTAGAAATGATCTGGTAACATTTTTATATGAATAGAAGATAACAGAACACAATGGCGGCCTGTCAATGTAAAAACTACTTAAGTAATCAAGTGTCTCATAGGTAGAAACTAGTAAAATATTGGTATGAATCCAATATAATGGAACAAAGTAGCGCCCAATATAAATATTTGAATAGATAGTATATAGCTGTTACTAAGTGACTATGTATTGAACAAAATTGGGTCACACTTCACTACTCCTAATAAAAGGAAAGAATCATAATTGGGAAGTTCTGGATAAAGAAAATTTACCAATTTTTTTGGTTAACACACAGGTATATATCAAAATTATTTGATATACACAAATAAGCCCATTAAGTGTTAATATTTCGGTGGAAGTTGAAAAGTAAACTGCAAACGAACAAAAAAAATCTGATTACAAAATAATTTTAGGACATAAAAGAGCATTGTACTAAATACCTAGTGCATTAGGAAAATCCATCAGTCAATAATCAGAAAGTTTTATTTTTTAGAACTTGGTGGACAACAAACAAGATGTTTTGTATAAAATGATTTTTATAAGTAAAGGGAGTATATAATAGTGCTATTTTTACGGAATCATGTACACATAAAAAGTAAAATAGGAAAATAGTATAATATTCTAGATTTAATACATCTCAAAGGCTCTCTGAAATTGGAAGTGTGAACCTAACCCACCCTTACCCAAGCAGGGTTCTGGGCCCGAAAATTGGAGAGTATATCCGCTTCTGGCGAACTCATCCGCTCTTTTGTTGCCTTCGACATGACTATGCCCAAGGACCTATTTTAATCTCACCACCTTTGTCTCATTTAGTGCATTCCTGCATTTCTGGACCAGAACTGAGCTCATCGTGGACTTAGCGATGGCTTAAAGAGCCGCCTGACTGTCTGAGTGCATGCGGATTGCATGACTTGGATCTGGCCATCCACGAGCCGTCTGTTTACCACGACTAAACGTCGGCTTGATGGGGTGTCCTATTCTCCTTGCATTGATCCCTTGTTTGAATTTCAATTTCAAAAGGCCTAGTGAGCCTAAGACGATTGTCTGGAAGAGTGGCCTTTGTGGACAGGATGGGGATCTTCAGGTGCATTATGGCATCGATTTTCAAGTGGCCTGTTGCTGTTGGATTTTTCTACGAAGTTCCGCAGTCTTCCATCCTGTTGCCCGAGCAGTGGCGGCTATTCAGGTGAAGTAGGTGAAATGCTACTTCACCAGGAAAAATAAACAAGCAAATATCTAACTATATTTATTATATATCTCTTAAAATTTAAGTTTTTACATTCATTTATTCACCTAATTGGCAAAAAATGAACTGTACATCTCGAATAAATATTTTACTTGACCATTGGCGGCATGTCTTTTTAAAACTTTCAGTCGAACTTTATTATAACAACTATAACAGTGACGCAAACCGCTTCGACTTTGCTGGAGGTACTATGTTTATTTCACGATTTCCTACTACGTTGCCATGACGACGCGTGCGCGATGACTTCGACCGCATGGAAGATTAATGTTAACCAGCGCCATACAACGCTCTCGGTGAATTGCTAACGCAGTACACTACACCCACGTCTCGTTCAGTTTGGGGTGGTTGTTTACTTTTATTTTCGCGGATATCGCTGCAACCGGTTAGTTCATTTACAGTTTGCTTTACTGTTTTGTGTTATATTTATTTATGGTGTAGTTTTTATTTGGTGTCGGGTTTATTAATTTACTTTATTCATGAATCCGATCACAGATGTGGTTTGCATTTTGTTGAAAACTTCATTTATTCGATGGAAGGAACAAGACCAGAGTTTTAATTGTCATCCTGGTTTTTGGCGTACAAATATTTCAGTGTGGAATAAGGAAGGATTTGCAGGTATGTTAAATATATGAAGATGTTTATATAAACATGACTCGCCGCAGCATTTAAAATGCGAATTAATGCTAAAAACATTTGTAAAAAATCAAAGCACTATAGCTGACACTTTAAAAGAAAATGCTAAACTATATAAATTACATTTTAACGAAAACGTCCGATTAAATAGACTATTTATGTGCTTTATAATTGACGCAGTTTTGTACCTTGCAAAACATGAGTTAGTCTCTCGCAGCCATGATGAGAGCTGCAAGTCAATAAATAGGGGGAATTTTAAAAAGCTTTTAGGTTTATTAATATTGGGAAGTTCCCAAGAACTAAAAGATCATCACGAAAAAATTAAAAATGTTTTTACTGGTGACTCGAAAACTATTCAGAACGAAATAATTAATTATTAATTGAATTTAATTGAATGCATTTCTGATTATTTAAATGATGATGTACAACAATACTTAACACACAGTTTTTTTCTGTGCAAATGGATGACACCACTGATATTACGCAAACCTCCCAGTGCTACATAATTGTAAGATACGTTACTTCAGAATGTTCAGTAGTCGAGAGATTCGTAGAATTTTATAATGTCAGCTCCGATAGAACGTCGGAGAATTTATATTCTCTACTGGATCAAATTTTGAACCAATTTGACTATAAACATAAATTAATAGGGCAATGTTACGATGGCCCAAGTGTGATGTCTGGCCATCCAAATGGCAAATGGCCTTAAAAAAAAAAAAAGAAAAAGCGCCGCAGGCTGTATTTGTCCTGATGCAGCAAAGTTTAAAAATATTTCTAAATGTCGAATTTTTTTGCAAGCCTTAGTGGTATTCCCTCATTTCTTCATCACTCAGCCAAACGAACGTATGCTCTTACATCTGCATCTACGAGGTATATACCAACAATTACAGAAACTCGTTGGTATTCAAATTCGAAGTTAGTAAATGTGATTGTTCACGTTGCGTTCTTCGAAAAAAAAAAAGAAATGAAGATTTTTTTAATACCAGGTTTGATTGAATTAGGACTAAGTATAGAACCCTTTTTTATGAAATATTGGACCATATTTTAATGAAAATGTCACTAAGCTCTGAAAAACTTACATTTTTTTGTTTGGCAGATTCTGCTAAATTTTGCGAATATAGTTTAAATTTTCCGACTGGCCCGTTTGAAAATTCGTTACAGTTATATGGGGAAATATTTTCAAAAAGTCAACGACTTAAAAATGAGCTTGGTCATATTTTTGCCAATGACAGTAATTCGAATATATCTATGCAGTGAAAAAAATTAAGGAAAATAAAGATATTTGAATCATAGCATATAAAGTGTTTTCCCTTATTTTGACAATACCGTCGACAGGTGCTTCAGTGGAAAGAAGTTTTTCTTGCCTCAAACGTGCAAAAACTTATTTAAGAAACACAGTATCTCAAAAAAGACTTGCTTCTCTAGGCAATGTTTCAATTCAAAAGGAATGTCTGGAGGAGATTAGGGCAACTCATCCATTTTATGAGAATGTTATAAATAAATTTGCTGCTATGAAGGATAGGAGAATTGATTTAGTATGCAAAATTTAGGTAAGTCGTAAAAAATAATCTACCCCTTCCACATATAAAAAAAATTCTGGAAAAAAGATTATTGCGATATTTTCTTGCTTCATTTGCATTTCACTTACTTTTTCACATGCGAGCCGCCACTGTGCCCGAGGCCATGCCTTCCTTCTTGATCCATATCGGAAGCACTGTGAAGCCCATGAGAACGTTGAGTGCGGCGCCTGGTGTAGTCCTCATTGCTCCAGCAATCTCTAAGCAAGGCAGTCTCTGAAGTCCAGCCAGTTTTTGGCAATATGTAACCATTTCTACCGCCGGCGCCGCGGCGCCGGCTACCAGACCACGGATCCGTAACTCGTAAGTGATCCTCGGTCAGATGACCGCAGTATAGAGCCAGTGGGGATAAACCTCACTTTCCACCCTCCATGCGGCCTAGTTGTCACATTATTGCCGTGGATTTATTGATTACTTGTCAAAGGTATAGTTTTAATTACATTACTTATCAAATAATAGTTCGGATTTATATTAATCAAAAAACTAGTCTCATATTTATCATTTATTAATACTTTATTATTTATTTATTTTTTATATTTATTACTAATGTGTTATTCGAAAACACTCATCTTTCTAATTTAAAGAGCTCACACTTATGTTTATGCTCATGGCTCAAGAACTCAGGTGCATGATCTGATTCTTGTAGGTACAACGTATCTACCCCTTTTTATTCAAGACATTAATAATAATATTTATAATCTTTGTGTATATTCCGCTTTCAGTGTCCTGCTATATGATAGATAGCGTTTATAAGTTAAAATTTCAAATACGAATGTTTCTTTCAAGTTGCATGCAAAATTTGAAAACTAAGATTTTGTAATTACATAAAATCTATTTTAAAAGTGCATTTCTACGAATCTGCCAACTATCACATATCAACTCCATAATTATTTCCTTGGTACTATTAACCTTGCTCTCCTGAAAATAAATTTGGCATGGATCTTTCGGGACAGAAACAATAAAATTATCTTAGCCATTAGTTACACTCATTGCCCAGTCGATAAAATTTCTCGAAGCGTAGGTATTCAACTAATAATAAAATGGAATGGTCAGGTTTTACATGTTACGTTACATATCAAGCGATTTTAAATGCGTCCCAGGAATTGAGTATTTTGCCTGCCAATTTTCGAATATAGGAAATGGAAAGAAGTAAATAGGGGAACAAGTTTCAACTTTTTTTTTAACAAAACCTATTTCTTTGGATTCAACTACACCGAAGTAAGCAAAAAGTACTTATTAAAGAATTTAGTTGGCTCGTAAAAAAAAACTGAATTATTTGTTACAAAATTTTAAATAAATAATTATAAAAAATAACGATAACAATATATTGTTGGTTCCACAAAAGTAATTAAATAGCACATTTTTTGATCATTGAATCTAAAATTTTGCGTTTCTTAGCCTGCCTTTTGAAAGCAGCCTCTGTTGGTTAGTCGGGTAACATCTCACAATTCCATTGTTCCTGATATATTCTTTCCATGTTTGAAATATCCAGGCGGCACTTTGCACAGCACCACAATTTTCCAGAAAGTAATCCAGATGAAAATCCAGGAAATGAATTCTTAAAGACATGGTTTGGTAACACAAAAGAAGTTGGGCAATCATGTCTTTATAGTTTTTTGCTTTTATGTTTCTCAGTGATGGCTCCTCGGAGGCCGCAGAATACCAGAAAATACACAGGGAAAATTCTCTTTTTAAAAAAAGTATGTAAATATTTTTCAAAAATAATTTTAAAACTCACAAAACCAAAATGTAGTTTATTATTTCCTGGGCACATAGCAAAATAGGTAGATATCCCTATTATCGTTGCTTGACTAATATACAAATAACGCCATTAACAGCAGTCCGTGGACCACCGTCCAGACAGATATTCTAATATATTTATTATAGACGGTGGCTCGGCCAACCAATTCCATCATCTCACATGCTAGACTTCAGCTACTAGTTCACGCGGTACGTAGTACGTTATATATATCCCCATGCTATAACGTTCGTCGTAGCTTATATCATCCAACATCAGCCCGTGTCGATGTGACCGTATCCCCGGAATTTCTCCCAATTGAATCCTATCATTTTTCAAGTATTAATTGTAATCAATATAAAATGATACTATTTATTTTTAAATTAATTTGTTAGTTTTTTACATTGGTCATGACTGATAATGGTTAATATATTATATTAGTAATTTCCACTCCATGTTATATGTTTAAATGTGGTGAAGAAATGTGAAATGGATATTTTCAAATATCATTTGTAATTTTTTTTATAAGTCGGCCGACCGCATCTTGGATCTTGCTGGACAATATAGTTTTTTGGTTGTGCACTGTGATTTTTCATAAAAAAAAACGTTGTAATCATGTTACACACGTATTTTTACGTATTTTTACTTTTAAAACTTAAAAATATATTACTAGAGGTAAAGTTACAGTTGAAAATTCCGTCATATTTGCAGTAAAAATACAATTATTTTGACTTTTAAAACTCTAAAAATAATCAAGTAATTGTAAAAATATAGTTATAGAGGTTTATTACAGTTGAAATTTCCGTCATATTTATAGTAAAAAAAGTATTTTTTGGAGTACTATTTTAGTATATTTTTTGGCATTTTTAAATTTTGCACATAAAACAAAATCTTATTACAGGGAAAACTGCTACTTAAAAATTCTGTTTCTTTGAATAAAATTCCTTTAGTTTTTAGTGAATAATAATTCTCGCTCAAATTAATTATAAAAACTAATAAAGATACTAAATACATTACTGAAAATTTGTATGGAATTTATGTAAAAATACCTGCTTTCTCAGGTAAAATGATGGAAAAGAACATTACTTTATATATTTTATGATGAGATTTCCAAACCAAACTGATAAATCTTACGTTAAAGTCACGTTAACTTAAAATGTTATTAAAAACATCATTCTCCGTTAATTTTTTAATGACACAAATAGAGATCGGTAACGGCGTTATAATGTCAGCATTTTAGTCGTATAGCTGAAGTTAGAGCTAAAATATGCTACTTTATGTTTGGTTTCAATTCTAATTTTCCATTTGTAACAAATTTAAATAACAAATATTCCAAATATAGAGCTTGAAAATGAGGACGAAAAAAAAACACACAATTAGCTTTAAAAAAATTATTTTATGATATGAAACTAAACAAAAACAGATGATAACTAAAATTATTGAAATCAAGTCTTTTTAGGGAAATCTTATAGTATAGTGAATAATGCATCTAATGTTACAATAAACAGGTAACAATTTTCTAAATTCTTCTTCTTTTATTTTTCTCTTGCTTTTGACCAGCGTTACGTGCCACGTAGGGTAAAATTACGACGAGTATTTTCACAGATCTTTGGTAAATTCACGAAGTACTACATAATACATACATCTACATTATTAAAATGTTTTTTTTTACATGTAATAGTTTAAAAACACATTTTAATAGTAAAACATTGAGTAAGTTAAGTAAAATCTTAACTAAGGTAGAATAACAGAATCCATTTATTATTTTTACAGTTAAAATTATGCAATTTTAACCCAATTCTTAACAGTGTGTATGTAGCTTTCACTTTGGCATCTATTTTATTTTCCTCTTGTGGCAAGATTAAAAAAAAATCAAAAAATTAAATGGACTGACTAGACCGTTTTACGAGGATTTTTTTCTTATTTATTAAATTTATGCTCTAGCCTAGATCTACTATATGAGTCGTTAAGTGCTAAAGTGGCGTAAGTCAAGAATTCTGAATTTCATATAATGAAGGTTAAAGTAAAAGGTTTGTTAAACACGATATGAAAAATATATCTGAACAATTTTTGGAGTGCCAACTGGTGACATATGTCATCAACTAATAAGGCTAATTTGCAACTGAAAGATCGATACAGTTTTTTTTATAGTACTTTTTTTTGACTTACACCACTTCTGCAATAAACATTTGTTCGAACCTTTTGCATTTATTGACTTACACTTTAAGAGGTGAGTGGGTATCGTGAAATACAGCATAATAATATCGACTAAATGATAATCATCATACAAATAATAGACTTTTATTCATTTTTGCATTAAAAAAACACGTAACAAAACGTAACAAGAAATTAATAAAATTAAATTTCTTGTTACAAAAACTAATATTAATGAACTTCAAGCATAAGGAACATTTTTATCATCATCACTTTCTTGGTCTTCCATGAAGAGTAAAGGCCCATTATCTTCGATATCTTTTGCTGTTTTTCTCTCACTCGTGGTGAATAGGTGGAATATATGGGAGCAAATCAAGCATGTCGTTTTTCTTGGCTTCTGTTATTGGTCTTGGTGCGTTGAAAAGAGGCCTTTGCTTGATGTCGTCAAATGGTTGTTTAATTGAGGTTTTTGCTGGTGGCAACGAAAGTTTGCAAAACGGCATATTTTCGTTAAGAGTTTCTTTATAAAACATAGCATGGGGGCTTTCCTTTGTAAATCTGATCCACTGTATTTGAAGCCAATTGATCGGTGCACCATCTTCATTCATTTTCCTTCTTGTGACTGCTTTTTCTAGTTGTCCCGTTGATTTAAAATCTGCCTGCTCCATTACTATGACCCGAAACTTATTTTTCGTGCGATTTAGTTCTGAAGGAATATAATGAACTTTTTTTCGAGCGGCAGATGCGAAGTAGTTTTTCATGTATGAATGACAGAAACAAGAAATTTACAATCACAGAAATGCTGTTAAGGAATATAATGCTAATTTAAAATTGCGGTTTTGTCCAGTGCAACTTCGCTGTATGCTATTATGTGCTTTTTTCCAACTGCTTCATGCTTGAGATGCAGCGATAGGCAGGAGGCTATTTCAACCTCTTGAGGCAACAGTCTCATCCCAAACATACATCCAAGCTTTATTGGTGGCTAGTTCATGAACTCCCAAATTATAGCAATATAAGTTTCTCTTATAATACGCTACAGATGTGGTTAGGGTAGGAAATGCTAAAGCTTTTTCTAGGTCAAATGAAATGACATGCAATTCCTGGTTTGTCAGCGCCAATTCAGAATCATTCTTCATGGACTGTCTCGCTTTCTCTGCTTTTCGCAAATGAAGATCTCGTTGACTTACTATGGATTCTTTTTCAGGCTCAGGAGTGGCCTCAATAAGTAACTTCAGCTTATCGCACTGTTGGCATATATCTTTTAGTATGGAAGTGTAAGTTTTCTTCTTTAAATTTCATCCTGTACACGCTCTCACTAACAGGCACTGATTTA
The DNA here is from genome assembly GCA_030620095.1 of Kuschelorhynchus macadamiae. NCBI lineage: Eukaryota > Metazoa > Arthropoda > Insecta > Coleoptera > Curculionidae > Kuschelorhynchus > Kuschelorhynchus macadamiae. Next base: position 9,094 of record JAUTXW010003857.1, on the reverse strand, counting down.
TTTTCGGTGCAACGTTCCTTGTATAGATTGTACATTTTTCTCAAATTTAAACTGAGGTCTAAATATTTGCGATTGGGATTGTGTGTTCTTGTGTAATGACTTGTGTAAGCTGGAAAACTTTTTATGTGATTTATAACTTCGTCGATTCTGCTTTCTTCAATTTTGTTCGCACTAGGTCCTTTCCCTCTTAAATCATTTCCAATTTGTCCTTCTTTTTCTTTCTTCAGCGCTCTAGACATTCTACCATCTGATATTTGAAATGTTTTTAAAAAATATTGCTTACAAACTTTTACACTCTGGCCATCAATATTCAGAAAATATTTATTTGAAACGCCCTTTTCAGACCTGCTTCCATCACGTCTCCGTCTCTGAATAGCTGCTTGTTTTTTTATAAGTCCGCAAATATATGTATTTTGTTGCGTCCAGCTACACATTCTCCAAAATGAGTTAAAGATAATTCTTCGTTGATCTTCATTTATTTTTGAATGACACCTCTTATTGCAGCTACACTCGACATTTTGGAATATTTTGTCAGTACCAGAATTTCTCCTAGCCTTTTTTACATTTCTTTTCCATCCGGATTCGTTTCGACGCCTTCTTTTAGACGTATTAGGAGTTGCAGTACTTTCCACATCTATTGCAGGCTCACTTGAACCAATAGAATAATTCTGAGAGTCAACTGAAAAAATAAAATCAATACTTGTTAAACGACCTGCATAATAATCACTTGATACACTTTGTCGTTTGCAAAACTGGTGTAAGTCAAAAATTAGAACAATAAATTGAAATACTTCAGAAAAATAGGGGTAAAAATGCAGTGATTTTGTAAATATCTTCTTATTTTTTAGAAAATAATTATAATATATAGCCAAACATTTTCAAAAAGCTGGGTTTCTACGTTATGTTTCCAATTATAACGTATTTTTAACGATTAATAATAAATTAGCATTTACTTACCTCTATCAGAATCTGCAGACGAGGAACTGCTACTAGGCACGAAGTCTTTGTCAGCAACATCATCATCAGAATCTAAATAATCGGAGTCTGAACACATTTTGATACCGTTTAGAACAACAATAAACGTACTAAACAAAACCGTATACAAAATAATGACTTACACCACTAATGTATAAACTGTAAACGTCATTCAGTTTTTCTGGTTCTTGACATTAGCGCCATCTATGAAAAAACCAATAAAGCTAGACTTACGCCACTTATGTATAAGATAGAATGAAGATGTTGCTTTTGATTTCTGGTGTAAAATAAAAATGAGGAAAAATTGACTTACACCACATTTGCATTCAACGGCTCATATATAGGTTGGTGCCTACCTAATTATCATATAATATCGACCATGTTAAGACGCCGCACCAATTAACACCACATTGGCTTCAAGGGCGATTTTAGGAAATCTTCCTGGGGGGGTCAATTTAAAAAAACGGTTGTTAATTTATTTTATTGTAAATGGTATGAGAATAACATAAATACCCACATGTTTTATCAAAGTTGTTGTGGCATAAGTAAAAAAAAAGCCTCTAATAAATAGCTATAGAATAACGTCCAATTTTTCCCTGCAGCAAATTTATTAATTACATTGTTTATGTTTACATCAATATTCTATCTATGGATATGCAAGAGGCCCCATCCAACAGGTCGCTCTTGTGGTATAGTGTTTCCTAGCTAAATTTTTAATCATAATTTTCACGTAAAAATATGTAAATTAGACATGTTGTTTGAGCGGTCTGGGGGGAGCGGAGGAAATTACATCATTACCCCCTCACCATAAAACAACCCTTGATTGGCCTTGAGCTTCGGCCCACCCTAAATTTTAGACTACAAGCCGTCACTGATGTTTCCCAAAAAGTGTGTTGCAATCATTTTATAGGCATTCCAAGTGTCTTTTCCCTTGCCTTCAAGTAGGGTATCGAACTGCGCATCCCTAAAAAGTTTCCTAATCTGGGGGTCCACAAATATTTCCTCTTTAATTTTAGCGTCACTGATTTTAGAGAACTTTTCTTTCAAATAACTGAAAGCACGGCCTTCTTTGTCAATGGCAAGCAATTTTGCGTCCCAGGAATTGAATATTTTCTCTGCCAATTTTCGAATATAGGAAATGGAAAGAGGTAAATAGGGGAACAAATTTCATTTTTTTTGTTTCTTGAACAAAACCTAATTTTTTGGATTTAACTTTCCCCAAGAAACTAAAAAATACTTATCAAAGAATTTGGCTCGCAAAAAAAATCTAATACCTATTAAAGAATTTAGATGGCTCGCAAAAAAATCTAAATTATTTGTTACAGTGGCTACTCGCGGTCAACTTTTCAGGGCGGTCAATACATATAATCCACGAACAGCCGTGTTCACTAAAGAGGTTAAATTTTAAACCCTAGGTCTAAGTTTTAAACCCCCTTAAACCGTATTCACAAAACAAAGTTAGACCCCCCTTCAGGTCTAAATTTAGACCATCGCTAAACCCGGTACTAAATACCTAAACCTGTCAGGGGTTTAAATTTTCCAATATGGTCGCATTCACTAAAAGGTTCTAAAGTCATTTTAGACCGGCAAATGTCAAATTTAAATCCAAAAGTTAGGTAGATGGGTTTAAGAAAAGTTTTAATTCACTGTTCACGTTAATATATATCTATTAAGTTATAATTTAGCAAAAAACACAATTCAAATTGGTGGCCTATTTCCCTTAGTCGGACCACCAATATTATTTAAAAGTATTTAGGTAGAATATTGCACTTGAAAATTAAAATAGAAATCAAAAGTAGAAATAATTTGTCACGAAAAATGGCATTGTGTTTTCAATATGTTTTTAGCGTATTGTTTTCATAGGAATTACCGATGAAAAATTTTTTCGTACACTAATTAATAATAAAAAAGAAAAAAAAGGATGCAAGCAGTGGAATTCGAACTCAGGCTATCTAGGTGAGAACCAAAAACAAAATCGAAATCTTAGACCATTAGACCGCCATTACTACTGATTAAAAATGTGTGTCTAAATTTAAATGGAAATTACAATTTTGAATATCCGGCCATGAATTTTCCCGCTTTAAAGGCGGAATGTTGAATGATGGAAAAGTTATCTTTTCAAATTAGATATTTTTTTTGGACTAGAATCTCCTCTTCTTCACTTGCATTTCCGCCCACTATACCTACGTCATTTTCCGAAAGGTATGTCCAGGCACATAAATCGTACATATTTCTACGAAAATAACGATTTACTTCTTTGTTTTTGTCTTTACCTGTTTGCTGAATTTTAAATTTGGGCAAAGGTCGACTACTCTCTTAAATTCGAGTCGTTTCTCAAAGTTCAGCTCGCCAATGAAATTGAAAACGGATTATAAAGTTTTAATATTCTAAAACACTGTGGCTACCTTTCTTTAAAACATTAATTTAAACTACAAAATCAACAAACAAAATGTAAAATCTTCAAAATAAATTCTATAAAAACACACGCACTGACAAAAACATTTAAGTTTCCTCGGCGCGGCTGTTGACCCAAACTTTGCCAACGTAAGCCGTATCTTACCTATGCGAATTTGATAGGGAGCACTCAGTAAAAACTCGGCTCCTTTTATAACTACGAGGTCAACGCGGGCCGCCAGCTGTGATGGATTCCAAATGAGACGAAACCCCTGCGGAGATCGCGTTGCGAGGCATGGATAGCGTGTCGCAGCTGGCTAACGAGTTTATACGCTTAGAATAATAAAGGAACTTTCCAAATTTAAAAAAAAATTTAAAAAAAAATAAATTATGTATTATTTTATTTATTTGTTTCTGTTTGGAAATATTTTTTGGGGGGTCATTGACAAATATACAATGAACATATAAAATACAGATAACAATATATTGTTGGTTGAATAAAAGCAATTAAATAGCACATTTTTATCATTGAATCTTAAGTCTAGTCACTCATTCACTGCCTTTTGAAAACAGCCCCTGTGGCATCTTTCGTAATAGTTCGACAGTAGTCGACTAACATCTCACAGTTCCATTTTCCCTCAGAACTTTACTTCGTCACTTACAGCACCACAATTTTCCGGAAAGTAATCCAGATAAGAATCCACGAAATGAATTTTCAACTACATATTATACCTTAGGTTTTGGTAACGCAAAAGAAGTTGGACAATTAGGTCTTTATAGTTTTCTGCTTTTATATTTGCCAAAAAAGTTGTTGCAACCATTTTAAAGGCATTCCAAGCGTTTTTTCCTTACCTCCAAGTATGTAATCAAACTGCGCATCTCTAAAGAGTTTCCTAATCTGGGGACCCACAAATAATCCCTTTTTAATTTTAGCGTGACCAATTTTAGGGAACTTATCTTTTAAATAACTGAAAGCACGGCATCCTTTGTCCATGGACCTCACAAAGTTTTTCAAGCGTCCCAATTTTATATGAAGTGGCGGTAGTAAAATCTTTTTAGGGGCAACTAATGGCGCATCAAAATGGTGGCATAATAAAATATTTCAAAAATTGTGTACAAGAATTAAGTGTGATATAGACATTCTGATAAAATCGTGGTACGAATTTAAGATGGCGGAATAAAATGGAGGCAAAATAAAATGTTTGTGGTATAGCTGGAAAACTTACCCTATTGACTTCAAATTTTCGTCGAAGGTGAGAGTCATATTGAGGATGACCTGGCAATATTTTGGTTAAAATCCAACATAAGTAATATGGCGGCCTAATTATCCAATTTACCTCAAATGTTGCACAAAAATCAAATATTAGAATTAACTGGAAACATTTTGGTACAAATCCAAGACGGCAAAATAAAATGACGACTAATAAAATTAAAAAAATCAACCTGAAAAAATTACTTATTAGTTTTATTGACTTAAGTGTGATATGGAAATAAACTCGTAAAAATTGTACTACGAATTCAAGGTAGAGAAATAAAATGGTGGCGAAATAAACTGTTTAGAAGACGAAGTAAAAGAACCTCTTATTCAATGGACCGTAATGTTTGCACAAGAAATAGTTATGATATATTGGTATACTGAAAATTTTAGTATGAATTTAGCAAGATGGAACAAAAAATGGAGGTAAAAATCGAAGTAAAAAATTGCTTATTTAATTTATTTTACATTAATTCAAGGTAAAAACTGGTAAAACTTTAGTGCCTAGCCAATATGACGGAACAAAATTTTGAAAAGACAGTATATATGTGTTACTAAATAACTATGTATCTAACTAAATTCAGTAAAGTGTATAAAACTTTAAAAATTTGAGTTGTGTAAAAGTAAATGTTCTTTTTATTTTCTCCCCACGCAACGCTTTAGCACCCCTTTAGATTGGCGCACATTTGTAGAACTTGATGTACATATAGTATACATTGTCTGAGGCCAGACTCTCTGTAGTTCGTTCTCAAGAAGATAGAGGCCGCCAAATTTTCCAAAATCAGTGTTTCCAATTGTCACGTATTACATAATTCATTTATCTTTTGCTAACATTAAAATTATCGTTTGAAATTACTTAACCGAGAAACATTTCATCATATGGAACTTTTGGTCGTAACTGGGGATTTCTTCCAAACTAATCATTTATTAGGGTCCAAAATAGTTTCCTCAAAATGTCATTGTTTTTTTGCTAGAAATATTACGATATATAAATCAGAATTATTCCAGGATCAAGCTGTTTACTTGATTTTAAATATTTTATCGGGTAAAAAAAAGTGAAGACCCAGAGGAATGAGAGTAATACCAGACGAATGACTCAAATATTTTATTAATACAAATTTATTTCAATTTTTTAAAGTACATTAAGTGCTATAACGCTATAATGAAATTTACTTAACTTACATTCTATCCCTGTTCAAAAACTATAACTTCTTTAATGAATATGTAAACAATGTGTGTTTTCGAAAACGCATTTCATTTTTTGTCTTATCTGCAAACATACAATTTCATTGTAAAAGTTACAACATTCCAGATAATTTCAATAGCATTTTTCCAAATTATATATCTGATTGAGGATCCAGGATTATTAAAGATTTCGCTTGGACACACCAATAAATTAGCCCAATGAAGTTGAGATAATATATATCTAATGGACTATTCTAGGTTAACTGACCACAAATCCAGACAAAGAAAGTACAATGTACACCAATAAATTAATACACTAGGTTGAGAGCCAACATAAACAACGGAAAATTTTCCTCTGGGAAATTTACGTTGAAAACCATTTGAAAAGGTTTTGCAGACGACAGTTTTTCATGCGTTATAGGACGTTTTTATGAGTTTTAATCAATTATTAAAAGGCCATATACCTAAAGGGAACAATATAAAAATAAATATTTGGTATCGAATTCTTTCTGTGTGACTTCGAAACTCATAAAGGAAAGTGTTGGCCTATTTGTATGGCAAATATATCCGAAAAATCAAAAGATATCTAAATTCGGTTATAAAAATATTAGGTCTTTGTGGATTTTAAGTGTCTTAGTGTGGTATTCAGATTATTGATCTCAGTTTATAGATACAAAGTTCTAAACAAAACAGTGCATATTTTCGAAAATTTTAACCGCCGTTATGCGTAAACCTTTTTTTTATCTTTTATAGATTTGTGCACGGAAAATGAGCAAAATTAAGATCTTGATTCTAGAATATTAACACCCTGCATCTGAGTAATATTTATTCAAAACCGTTAATTTCATTATTTGTTATAAATAAGTAGATGTATTTTTCTATTGGTTAAACGCAAATTATTCAGAATGTGAATAAATTATGTTTTGTTATTCCTTCACTATTGTTTTTTTTATTTTTTTTTTGTAGTAGACTTTTTTATTTTAAAATAGCAGCATCACAAAAAAATTGCTGAATTAAAGAAATAGATTGATTACAAGGCTCTGAAATGTAAAGACAAGGAAGAAGAGCACATTATTCATATACAAAGTGTGTGCAAAACTTATTTTAAAAAACAATTATATATACAAGATGACTCAAATTATTATAGCAAAAAAATGTTAAGAAAATTAACAAAAAAACCCGTAGTCTACAAAACATACATTATGTCCTTTATTTCCCTTCATAAAAAAGGTTTTATTCTAATAAAAGTAAAGTAGTTTTTGGTACTAAATTTGTTAACATTTTAATAGTTCGCCATCATGGATTTACACAAAAATTTTACAAGTTTATCCCACTTTATTTATGGGCAACTTTTGAAGTCTATTCGAGAAACAGTTTCTTAATAATGATGTTTTTTGTATTTTGCAACGGCTCCATTTTGTTCCACCCTATTGTATTTCTACCAGGGGCGTGCAGTCCATGGAAGCAAGGGAAGCAGTGCTTCCCAAAAAAAAATTACAAAACATCTTCTAAAATGTAATTTTTGAAATAGGAAACCATTAATTTAGTTTATATTAAAAATGCTAAAATATTATCTTAATTATCAAGCCCATAATAAATGCGGCCTTGACTCCGACCCAGCCACAATAGAATATCGAATAGAACCTATGCGGGCCCCTAGCTTCTCTGCAGCTAAGTCCTGTATGCTTGATTTCCTGTGAATCGAGCCAGAGGTTATTGAACTTTCCACCGGCTGTTTGCAATTTTTGTATTTCAGTCGCGTGCTTTAAGTGGTGGCAGAAGCTATCATTGGAGTAGGTTTTTTGTTTGAACGGCTATCCGTATGTTGTGTGATACGTACGTCGCGTCGTGCATGGTGCGATATGGAAGACAATAATACGGACGTGGATATACAAATACCGTCAACTTCGGCTGTCGGTAATAACGTTGAAAATGTTGGAGAATTTAGTAAGAAGAGTGTGTGTGAATGTGTGGTGTGTGTTTTAATAATAAAGGGATTTTCAACATTAAACTTCGCTGATAAGCTTCAAATAATTTCCAAAGGAAGGGCAAACCGCCTATGAAAAATTTAAGCACACAAATGAAAAACTGTATTAGACATTTTTATCCGGAAAAACAATACGAACAATTTAAATGGCTAACAGGGTGTGAAAATATAAGTAAATTATTTTGTTGGCATGTTTACTTTTTAAAAATGAAAAAGGACTCTGGAATAAAACTGGTTTTTTCGATTTAAACAATTTCCATAAAGCTGTAAAAAGACACATTATGTCTAAAGCGCATTTGCAGGTCGTCATAAAAGAAAAGTCTTCGGCAAAACTAGAATTGAACACACCGTTAACAAACAGTTGCAAATTAGTTACAGCCAACACAATGAACTAGTCGATAAAAATAGGCTAATATTAAGAAGACTTATCGATGTTGTTTTGTTTTCTCGGACAGTACAAATTGGGATTTAGAGATAATGGCGAAAACAAATCAAATAGAGACATTTTTAAGGTTTACTTAGTTTAACGGCTAAATATGATGCTTAAAAAATTATTTAGAGCAGTCTACGCTTTTTGCGGAACGTCAAATTGAATCCAGAATGATTTCATTTCCGATGTTGCAACCATTATTCTAAAAAGAATTAAGCAGGAGATTGGCGGGGCGCTGTTCATTGCTATTGTTCTGGACGAAACAACTGATATCACTAATTTTAGCTAATTATCTATAATACGCTACGTTAAAACAGACGGAAGTATTCAAGAGCAATTTTTAGGTTATGAGAATGTGTCCGAAAAATCGTACAGCAGATGCATTATATACCGTAGTTTATAACTTACTAAATTAATTAATGGAGAGAAAAAATTAGTTGCTCAAAGCTATGATGGAGCTGCAGTGATGGCAGGACAATTAGGGGGTCTGCAAGCTAAACTTCGAGAAACTTTCCCAAGTGCTGTGTTTGTCCATTGTTTTTCTCATAAATTAAATTAATTTTATCCCAGTCCATCAACCACATATTTTTAAAGAGTGTAAGGTATTTTTTGTTACTTTAAGTGGCATGGCTGCTTTTTTTCCTAGTGATTTACGAAACTGATGACATTAGCGCAAAAAAAAATAAAGCTAGGGTTAATGTAATTTTTAAAAAGACAAGGAGCTAAAAATGCCTACACCGAAGTGTCGAAATTATGTGAATTAGTATTGACAATACCTGCCACAAGTTCATCAGTAGAACGCAATTTTTCAACACTTAAACGTATAAAAATTCTCGTGAGAAATTCAACGGGGCAAAGCAATGCATAA